>PITA01004304.1:0-125218 GCA_004023965.1 Spilogale gracilis
GAAGGAAGGAAGGAAGGAAGGAAGGAAGGAAGGAAGGAAGGAAGGAAGGAAGGAATCTTTAAAAAATATGATTAACCAATTATTACCGAAAGTGTTAAGAACCTGTTTACAGATGGTTTTGCATTTCATATGGATGATAAGAATTTCTTTATTTCAGGACGCTAAAGTGATAACAATTAATAGATAAGGAGGAATTGAATTGCCTTGCAGTATTTTTTCAGAAGCAATATTAGCTCTTTTCTCCCTTCACTCTCTGATGTTGGAAGAAAAGACAAGCCATGCAAGGCTGGCCACCCAATATATTACAATGTCCACCTAGAAGAAAAGATCACTTTCTTGTTGTTCTTTGCCCATCATTTACAACCACCCAAATATGCTATACTTTGTGGGGCTCTGGTTTGCCCAGGCCTCCCTCTCTTTCTGAAGTATCCTTGTCTATCTGGATATATCCTATTTACTTCCACAAGACTTATCTCAAAAACAATTTTCTTTCTGCAGACGTAGGTGATGCCCCTTTCTTATATTCCTTAAAGGTTCCAGGAGGAGGTAGGTTTTCTCTGTGGGCATTCTCACAGAATCCTGTAATGCTTGATTCTAGTTTTGCACTGCATTTCTTTCTTTGTGCATTATCTTTTCCTATTTTCTATATTGTGAGGTATGGAGGGAAAGGCCCACATTTTGTTAATCTGTATATTCCCAAGATCCAATGCCAGCCTCTGCAGGTTTGCTGAAGAATTGAGTGATCTGACACACAAAGCCTGGCTTGTCTGAAAGTCAAGCGTCCATCCTGGTCATCTCTGACTGGGGGAAGATACAGCCAGTGAGTCATATCACAGTGGAGACTTTTTCATGAAACAATAAAAAAAGTATCATTTTTTTTTCCTTTTGGGGACGAATTCTATATTATTATTTAATGAATGTTGTGTAATGCTGTATTCTTATTTGGTGAAGGTTTCACAAGTGTTAGCACCCTATGTCTCTCTGTTTTCTAGAACTGGAGTATGCCCCTTTCCACATGAGCCATAACAATTTACTGACCTTCCCAAACCCCTTCATCAGCAGATAATTTCACAGGAAATCAGAAAATAAGTAAGAAAGACATATCAAGTAGCAGATAACACAATGAGAAAGAGAAGAGCAATAGAATTTTCTGGAAATAATGCTTACGGTTCTGAAGCAGTGGAAGCATCTCTGGGAAGGAGCAGGAAAAGTAGAATCAAGACCGGAATGGACCGTTGATTTCCTCTCATGTTGGGGAGAGAAAGAGGGAATAATAGGAATCTGAGCCCTTGATTCCTTGAAATCTGTTCTTGTTTCAGAATCACTGGCTTTTATCTTACCTTACAGGCAGTGAAGGTAAACTGCTAAATATTTATTTTTGTTACATATTAACCACTTCCGGTATAAAAAAATCAGTTCTAGATAATTTCTATGACCATCAGTATTCTTTGATCCACTTTCTCAAATTGTGTGTCTTTGAAAAATAGGACAATTAAGGTACACTGGCTCTGATTACTAATCAGTACCTTAAATGTTTTTAAGAAGAAACAAAATAAATTATATGACTTGATGAAATCAGTTAATATTTAACATTCATTTTCTTTTTTAAAAAGCTATTAATGTAAAAACATATCTCATATTGGTTCTTAATAGTCTAGGGAGCATCACATATTCCCCTTGGCTCCATCCTATACTTTAATGAAACAAAGAAATGAAATTTATCACAGTAGTTTAAACAAAATAAATCTGAAAATAACCTCTCACTTGTTTTGCAGCTTAACGTTTGCAGTTTATAGCTCTATGTTTGTAAAGAAAATGATAGTTCATTTGGATACAACCCATGTAATACATACTTATTATTTCTTAGTTCACTGAACATCTAGAATTAAAGTCAATTCATTCATTTTATTCACTAAGGAAATGACCTTTGTTTAATTCTACTTGAGCAATATAAAAATATTTTATCAGGGCACCTGGGTGGCTCAGTCGGGTAAGTGTCTGCCTTCAGCTCAGGTCATGATCTTGGGGTTCTGGGGTCAAGCCCCATGTTGGGCTCCTTGCTTAGCAGGAAATCTGCTTCTCCCACTCCCTCTGTGGGCTGCTCCACCTGCATGTGCTCTCTCTGTCAAAGAAATAAATAAAATCTAAAAAATGTTATCAATAGTGATTCATCATCCTATTTGCTTTTCAAGGGAGATTGAGCTGTTATAATCTATTTTCACAGAATTCTGAAAATAAGAAAGATCCACACTGTTACATTAATTTAACTGGGACCCCACAAAATGAAGTGTGCGTATTTTGAATAGAGGTCCGGTTTAAATTTAAAACAAGATGTGGTAAGAAACAGGCATTTCTATAGATGATGTATATCTTGTTTTTAACATCCTTTTTTGGGGTAAATCTATTTATTTGAGAGAGACAGAAGACAAATGAAGGGAGGGGGCATAGGGGGAGAGAGAATTTTAAGCAGGCTCCACTGCCCAGCGGAGAGCTTGAGGTGGGACTCAATATCAGGAGCCTGAGATGTTGACCTGAGTGAAATGAAGAGTCCCATGCATAATCAACTGAGCCGCACAGGTGCCCTTTTGACTATATTTTGTAAATGATCGGAGAGAATGAGAAGGGATATCATGTACATGGTCACCCTTGTGAACTGTAAAACTGTAGGTATGTAAGATATTTAAAATCTGGGGAGGATAATAAATTATGGGTGATGTAAAGCCAAGTCAAACGGAATAATCTAAAATAATATTGTCCTGGCCTTTAATAGTTGGAAAATATTTGCTGAATGAATATAAAACTCTTCTATTTGATTTTGGGTCCTTCCCTCACTAGAATATTTATGTTCTTTTCTTTTCTATGGAGCTCCCTAGTACACTCCCTCTTCACTCCTGCATTTCCATAAATAATACACTTACTTTCCACCTGCCAAATATGGGGGTAAATTAACTTGTAATAAGTAATAAGTGACTTATAAGAGGTCCTATACTACTTTTCCAAGCATAATTCAACTGGATGTGCAACAAACCTATATTTTGGCCAAATGTCTAGTGACTAAAAATAAAAATCTGTGTTTGGATGATGCAAAAATCATCACTGTAGCTTGAAATTCAGGAATAGAAGAATAAACTAGATGTCATCAAAACTTATCATTTTGAATTTTAATTTTAAATTTTGTTAGGCAATTTAAAATATGTATTATGAGGCATAAATAATACTTTTCTCAGCATTCTCAACTAAGACTTTTATATTCTTTTGTCTTCAATCTTTTTTCTCATATTCCCTAAAAGAATTTTATTGAACATGTAACTTTTCACACTTCCTTAACTTGAATTTTTCATCATGTGAAAGATGAGTAAAAAGTGTATTATAATACTGCTATCTTAAACCTAAAACTGTTATATCACTTTTTAAGCATGTCAATGAAATGTACATACTGTTAGTAATTCATTGCCTACCATCAACCATTTGTTGGATTTTTTTGTTGCTAGTTGGAAATTTTACAACATTCCTGCTTCTTCTTGATCTTGTATTTCCATTGTAATTCCCCACATAATTTTATCATGACACTTTATTCTTCAATATATATTAATTAACACATTATCATTTATTTCTATAACTAAAGATAATCAAAATCATTAAAAAAAAATTTGTACCTATAAGATTCTGAGTAGTAATGCAATTTGTTTTTGGATTGAACTATCATTACATGTCAAGACCATATATATCTACTACTATCTTACTAAATATGAAACACAAGAGATAACATTTGATTTGATAATAATTTCTTAATGAAATAAATTAAACATTTCATCCATCTGGTTTCTGCAGTCAGATTTTGTATCCTTGAATGAATAATACTTATTGGTCTATTGAGGCAAGTTTCCACCATCTATTTACCTCCTATTTTTTCTCTTCTGTTTCTATTCTAGAATATTCCTGTTCTATTTCCTATCATATAGGTGTAAGCACCAAGAAATCTTGTTCGCATAGAGAAAGGTGAAATGAGAGTGGTTCAATTAGAATAATTCCATTTAAGTATTTAGGCATTCCAGTTATAAGCCAAAGGTCATATTATCATCATCATTAAATATAATTGCAGTTATATAATTATAATTCTCAGATGGAACAAATAGTCTCCTTATTTTTGCTGAAAGCAAAACACTGGAAACTAGGTCAACCGCAAAAGAGTTTGGAACTCAGTCACTAGAATCAGTCTCATTCTGAGTTTCTAGGATGTGTACAAAAAGACTTACAGTACTTACAAATGGTTACTGATTGTTATTTTCTTACTTAAGAACACCATATACTTTAAAAAACTGGAAAATTAAAATGTTATTAAATCAGTCACAGTTTTGTAAATAAAAAACCTCATAAAATTCTTTAACTTATTTTCTAAACCATGTCTTATATATTTAGCTGATTAAATTTCTAGAAAATTATTCACCAATAATTTGATTTTGCAAAGCCAGTTGTCACTGTTGAAATAATTGGTCAGAGATAACATTTCTGATAGGACAAGTAATGCTTCATTTTCTATTCTAATAAACCTATAATACACATCCCTATGAAAATTGTTTTACTTCTAAATTCTAAGGTAAGGTAGAGTCTTGCTGGGTATTTGTTATTTAGAGATAGCAGGACATTTCCACTTCAGTATTTCTTCCTACACTCTCTGCTTTATTCTTAGGGAACTCTCAGAGGAAATAGACATTGACAATAGCTGGGGAAAAGAAGCAGGGCTTTAAATGAAAGTTGTCATTATTTCTGCCACCCACCCCTACAATATGTATGAGTACAGAAAGTTTAAAAATGAAGCCAAATTACCCATTTATAAGGTCATTTTTTTAAATTCCAGGAATATGTTTAAGACAGATGGATGAATAAGGCCAATAATAGACTTTGATGTCTTAAGGGAGTTTTTGCAAATATTCATTTTTTAAAATTTTTATTTATTTATTTCAGAGATAGAGAGAGCAAGTGAGACAGAGCACAAGCAGAGGGAACTGAAGGCAGAAGGAGAAGGAGGAACCCCACTGAGCAAGAAGTCCAATGTGGGACTCGATTCCAGTATCCCGGGATCATGACCTGAGCCAAAGGCAAATGCTTAACTGACTAAGCGCCCCAGGCATTCCAAAAGTATCAATTTTTTGGACTGTATTTTTGGAAGAGACTGGCAAGAAGTTTCCTATTCCAAGATAAATCCAAAATACATATAACTGTAAGTGAATATTCATATATTAAAATAGATCCACAAATTACACCTTAATTATATTAGCAGCATTACAATAGTGATTTTATATAATTATTAGCTACAAAGATCATAGGATTATTGATTATACACAATTTCCAGAAATGATGTTGAAATAGGTTGAGTCAAAGCTGAACCTGAATGGTAGATTTTAGCTAAACGTCAAAGTCAGAGGTCAATATCACAGCATTCCAGTACTTAATAGTAGGTAGCCACTAAAATCACATGAATGAAAATATAATCATGCAATTCCAGTCGCCAGTTTAATAGACAATAAATATTTGTGGAATGAAGTAATAAATAAAACAATTTGATATCATTCCTTAGCTAAAATAGTGCTCATATAAGCAATAAAAGTATCAGAAAAAGAAGAAATCTGAAATACAGTGTGGGGATATTGTTTTTTAAAGATTTTATTTGGGACATCTGGGTCTCAGTCAGTTAAGTGTCTGCGTTTGGCTCAGGTCGTGATCCTGGGGTCCTGGGATGGAGCCCTGTAGCAGCCTTCCTGTTCAGTGGGGAGCATGCTTCTCTCTCACCTTCTGGCCCTTCCCTCTGCTCATGTGCTCTCTCTCTCTCACTGTCTCTCACAAATAAATAAATAAAATCTAAAAAAATCTTGTATTATTTATATATTTGAGAGAGAGAGAGAGAGAGAGAGAGCAGGGAGAGGGGACAGAGGAAGAGGGACAAACAGACTTCATGCTGAGCACAGAGCAGGATGTGGGGGAAGAGGAACAAACAGACTTCATGCTGAGCACAGAGCTTGTTAGGGGGGATGAGGGACAAACAGACTTCATGCTGAGAACAGAGCCAATGCAAGGCTCAATATCATGATCCTGAGATCATGACCTCAGTAGAAATCAAGGGTTGGACATAATTGACTGAGCCACCAGGTGCCCCTGGTAATATTTGAACTGGGTTTAAGTTTGGATAACACAAGTTAACAGAATAGACTCACTTGTCAAAATATCTGCGATGAAATCCCAGGCTCCTTACTTACTGTGCCATCTTGGGGAAATTACACGACTTCTCAGTGCTTCTGATTCCCCATCTGTAAATAGACTTGATAATAATAATGATTCCTGTATGATTGGATTACCTTAATTAACATCTGTACATTATTGCTGTTATTTATTGCTATATGAATAATAGAAAAAACTAAGTTATTAAATATTTACGTAAGCAAGAACTAGGGGAGAGTAAGTAAACATGAAGAGTTGACTTTGAATCATTGATAATCTGATGTGTTAATTATATAACAAATATTTTTTAATTGTTTATTCAAACTACAAAAAAAAAAGTTCTACGAAAGACATCATTACCTTTGGACTTATTTCTAAACCAATGTTATTTCCAAAGAAAGATGTGTTTACGGAGCATTGAGCAACTGTGGGTGGGAATGAGTGTCCTTGCCACACTAGTGTGTGTGGAATGAAGGCAGAGTTGGAAGTATTGCCAGGTGTGGAATAAAACCCCACTCAAGATTCTGAGACAACATGATGCTGCAAAGTTTTAAGTTGAAATAAATTCCTGAAGAGTTTTTTATGCATTTCTTTCCACATCTTGCCCTAGTAATCAATCCAACATTATTATTATTGTTATTATTATTTCTCATCAAATCAGAAGTAGAAAGAAGGGATTCTATTTGCCAAAATGTGGAGTAACATAACTATTAGAAATTTCTCTTAATTACCTCTTGGCAAATCAGCTGACAAATTTATTACAAGAAGCGGGGGAGGACAATCCTTGAGAGGTTACTGGAAGCAAGCTGATTACTATTAACAAATAGATCTGGAGTTTATATTTAAGATATCCCTGTAATTGATAACTACAGAGAATTACAGGTAATTGTGTATTTAAGATTTCCCTATAAATTGCAATCTCTCTTGCCTGTTATGCAGTAGTATCTCTTCAGGATTTAATCATAACTGAGTGATTGTATGTTAGATACTATGTGTTTTATATTTCATTTGTTCTCTTTGAAGAATTGGACTGCTTATGGAGTGGCCACACTGTGTGAGTATTGTGGGATGGTGGCGGGGATTTTGGGTTATAAATCTTTAGACTTACTCATATGAAATTTTTAGCACTGGGATTGTGAAAGGGGAAGCTACATGTGAAATAACAGATGATTATTAAGGAAATTAGAATGTCCTCAAGGCTTTGAGAAAGTCCAGAAACTGAAGCAACTATACCTCTAGAATAATACTTTCTAATACAAAACATAGATAATTCCATGAAAAAGTGAACTAAATAAAAGACATGGTTAAAATAGTGTAATAAACTATTAAAATAGTGAACAAGTTGGGGCACATGGGTGACACAGTTGGTTGAGCATCTGACTCTTGTTTTAGGCTCAGATCGTGATCACAGGGTCTGAGATCAAGCCCAGTGAGGAATCTTCTTGGGATTTTTTTCTCCCTCTCCCTCTGTGGAAAGTTCTCTCTCTCTCACTAAAATCAATCAATCTTGAAAAAATAAGTTAAAAATGAAAACAGAAGAAGATAAAAAAGGTATGCTAAAGAAAAAAGTCAAATATGAAAAATAAGATAAAGTGGAAAAAGGAGAAAGAAGTTGTCAACTGAATAAAGAGTTAAACTGGGTCCAGCTCAAAATTGTTCAAAAAAGATGAATTTATTTGGGAATAACAAAGGAGAAACTTAACAAAATACAGGTGGGTGTGCTGAGGGTTTGGGGTAGGCTGTTATTTATGGGCAGGGACCATGAAGAGAGGAGAGTTCACCTAGAGATTGTTAAAATCAAAATAGAGAACAGCTTTGAAAATTCCCTGAGCAGACTAAACCAGTCCAATCATACATATAAAGCTTAAGTTAGTTTTTTTTTTTTAAATATTTATTTATCTCTGTCAGACAGGGAGAGAAAGAGAGAGAGAGAAAGAGAGAGAGAGAGAGAGAGAGAGAGAGAGAGAGACTGTGCACAAGTAGGGAGAGTAGCAGGCAGAGCCAGAGGGATCAGCAGGCTTTCTGCTGAGCAAGCAGTCCAATGAGGAAAATGATCCCAGGATTCTGGGATCATGACCTGAGCCAAAGGCAGAAAATTAACCAACTGAGCCACCGAGGCATCCCTCGAGTCAGTTTTTTGTGAGGTTGACCTGACTTGGTCATTGTTCATGTCTCTGGAAACCATAGACAAAAATTTCTGCAAGATTCATGTGAGAAAATCCCTGACCAATTCCCTATCATTTAAGAAAATTACATTGCCAGTTTTCTGTGAATCAGGCATTTATGAGAAATTAGTCTCTTTCTCAGTCCTTGCATTTTTCCTCCCTTTCCCCTTGTTGTCCTTTGCCTGAGATTTTCCATTTTAGATTGAAATTCTTTTATATGACCCCCCTTTTTTTCCCCACATTTCCCCCTTTGATCAAGATCCTTCAAAGAAAACAAAGCTAGTCAGTGCTGTCACTTAGGTCTTATTAATTTTGTCAAAGGCATAGTTATTTATAGATTGTATTATATATTCCATGAAGATGAGAAGGGTTGTCCTCAAGTGTCTTTTTCCACAAAGCTTGGGGACCATCCTCATATGTCCTGTCCCATCGAGGAGGAACATGGTATGAAATTTCTCTGGCCTTGTTTGAACAAGAGGGATGAAAATGAAGAATCCTAATTATATCCTTCTAAGAGGGCTGTTTTAGTTTCCATGGTCAGTTGAGTTTCAGGAAAAGCCTTTGAAAGGAAAAGAATTTTATTTTATACCTACATTTCAAAAGAAGACATTTGCTTACCAACAGAGAACAGTAAAAATTTAATAAAACAATCAGATGACTAAAAGCCCAATGGTCACTATTGATTAAAACACACTTCTCAGCCAATTCCCACAATTGCTTAGGTTTAATAGTTCAAAACTGTCCCAAGTTCCAGGGGTTTGGCCAACTTCTGCTAGCAGTTTGATATTGTCTTTCATTGTTTTTAGTTCTTGTGTTATTTTTCTCAAATTACTGACAAAAACATTTTTTTCCAAGTAGGGCCCAGGTGCCCCCCTGCTAAGCAGTAAGCAGATTTAGGGCTCAGCAGTTCTGTAGCATTATTCCTGCAAGCCTATCTATCTGGGCTTGTGGTTATTCAAAAGCTCAGACAGAAGCATTGGAAGTGGTGGACATGACTATAGAAAGACTGCAGATTGCTTTTTCAAGGTCTGCTACTGCAATCCAAGCTAAAAACTCTCTGGAGAAAACACGTTTAAATCCTTTATGTCTACTATAGAGTTATTTGTAGACAGCCACTCAAAATTATATCTTATATCAATTATAATATGTTATTCCCAGTTTTGATGTGTCCTTTTAAGTTGATTGGAGAAAGACCCTAGATCAGGTATATAAGCAGTAGAGGAAAGAGTGTTCCTTAATTCTGGCATGAGGGGTGAGGGCAATGGTCCCACAGTGTCTCTCCTAATTAAGAGAAAGCATAGAATATCCCTCATCCCCGCTTTTTTTTTCACATGAAAAGAAATACCCGGGGTACCTGGGTGGTTCAGTTGGTTAAGCATTTGCCTTCTGTCAGGTCATAATCTCAGGGTCCTGGGATGGAGCCCTGAGTTGGGCTTCCTCCTTAATGGGAGTCTGTTTGACCCTCTCCCTCTGCCCCTTTCCCTGCTTGTGCGCTCTTGCTCTCTCTCCCGCTTGTTCATTCTCTTTCTCTCTTGATCAGTCTCTCTTGAATAAATAATAAATAAAATCTTTTTCTTTTGTTAAAGAGAAATATCCAATGTATTCTAAGGATGAAGCAGAGGTGGGTTCCTTGCCCAGATTCTTATTGATGAAATGAAAGAGGGAATATCAGGATCAGAAATATAGTCATTCACATGGAATACATGCAATCTGGCTTACTAACATTATGGGAATTGTTTTATGAACATCTTAAATTTCTATAAACCTGAAGTAACAATTGAGCTGATATAGTATAAATAAGATTTTGGTGGAGATCTGGATATACAGAGAAAAAGATATCTAGGCAGAAAGCAAGTTGAACTGTTTCCCTTGTGTTCATCTAGGTCATATAAAATAATATAGTTACAAATATTTAGTGGGAGAAATCCTAGAGTCTTTCCATTGTCATCATAGTTTTCAAGACAAAGATTTTGGATACAAATCCAGACTTGAATGACTCTTTATGAGTAAGGCATATCCAGTGGAAATCCCTAATATTTGGCACCAGTCTTCGAGAAAGAGGACATACATGGTTTCAAAGTTACTGCAGGAAAATCCTCTATCTTTACTAGATAAGTTTCACCATCCTTCTAAATGCAGTAGCCAGATCACAATTCAAGTTCATCATGAGCATTATTGCTCTGGCAGAAAGCCAATAAACAGTAAGGTAACAGAATCAGAAAGTTTCTGTAATGTGGGGGTAAAATGACCTGTTAAAGCCAAAGTAAAGAATGATAGGAAAACTAGAGAAAGAAAGCCAAAGTAAAGAATGGTAGGAAAACTAGAGAAAAATCAATTGAAGGCCTGGATGATATGATTCAACTAAATACAGGGTAATTTAAAAAGGTGTGAGCTTATGCTGTCTTAGTTTGTATATCTTTTTTTTTTTTTTAAGATTTTATTTATTTGACAGAGAGAAACACAGACAGAGAGGGAACACAAGCAGGGGGAGTGAGAGAGGGAGAAGCAGGCTTCCCGCCGAGCAGGGAGCCTGACGTGGGACTCAATCCCGGATCTCCAGGATCATGACCTGAGCCGAAGGCAGTCGCTTAACCAACTGAGCCACCCAGGCGCCCCTTAGTCTGTATATCTTGGATAAGTTTATTTCAGTTGCTGTCTGCTTCGGTTCCCAGAGATTTTCAGTTTCAGGCCTTCAGTTGGTGTACAAGTTCATTGAGGTTTTGGGGCTTCCTTGAGATGTGACACATGAATCCAAGGGTCTATTCCTTGAAGTCTGGCTGCCCAGATATTAGTTAATAACACCTGGTAGAGGCCTTGCTAGAGAACTTGAAGAATTTTTGAAAGAAGATGTCTTTCCAATAGACAGTTTCCAGGCTATAAGATGTAAGTTTGTCTTCATGTCCTGAGAATGTGCTGTGGGAAGACTATTATACCAGAACATGATTATTTTCTAAGTACTTGATCAGGCCTTGGCAAACTTGGTGTATATCCCCCTTAATTAGTTGTGGGTAAAAAACAAGTGTGTGTGTGTGTTGGGGGGCATCTAAGTGCATTAGCTGTTATGTAATTATTTCAAAAGGCTAAAGTTTGGGTGGCCCAGACAGTCTAGTATCCCACACTTGGTTTCTGCTCAGGTCCTGATCTCATGGATCATGAGATTGAGCCCTGCGTCAGGCTCTGTGCTTAGTGGAGTCAGCTTGAATATTCTCTCCCTCTACCCTTTCCTCCACTCGTGCTTTCTCTCTCTCACATAAATAAATAAAATCTTTTAAAAAAGGCAAAAGTTTATGCATCCAAAAGTAAATATATGATATAGAAAAACCAATGGTAAATATTAGGCTGGGGTATTTGGAGAGTTTCAACTAAGTTCAACTGAGTCTGTATAATGCCATTTGTATCCTTGACCAGTCCTGAAGACTGAGGATGATAAGCACAATGACAGTGTTATAGAACTAGTCAGACAGTACAAACTCATCAAAGTATTTGAATAGCAAAATGGGTTCCATGATCACTATGAAGTTTGGGGGGAGGGGCAGGGTGATCCTCAAGTGGGAATAATCTTTTCTAATAAAGAGTAGAAGACCTAGAAATCATCAGGTCCCAGGAGTTCAGCTACATAGTTATCAAATCAGTTGGAACACCTACAATATCAACAGAAGATCAAGGAGAAGAAGAGCAGTAATTTTAAGAATAGAAAAGCGACCACTTTCTGGAAGGTAGAAAGTGTGGAAAAATGAATCTGATGTGACATGCGGGAAGATAGACAGTGGGGGGAGGGACTGGATCCTGGCCAGGAGTCGAGCAACAGAGCACAAATTGGAACTTTTAGGAGTATAGCAACGGAGCACAAAATTGGAAATTTTAGAAGTCTGCTCCATTGAGGGACATCGCCCCAGATGCTAAGCAGGGGGGTGGAACACTTGCTGGGACACCGTGGTCTCAAGACCTGCAGGGTCACAGGGGGACCCGGGGTGCCTGAGCATGACCAAGTTCCCAGATATGGGAGCGGGGAAACTGGCTACACAGATGGAGCTGAGGAAGGGTCTCTCAGCTCTGGCTTACCTTAAACTGTGATCCGAGGCACAGTCAGGTGACTGCTCTTTGAGCAGGGACCCCACAAGTGGCAGATCCATGGAGACCCCCTCCTTCCTCCATGGGGAAGAGCAGCATGAGAGCATACTGTAGGAATCTGCTGGGTTTGGAGACTCCAAAGGAGGCCATGCACAAGAGTCAGAAATACCCAGTCATAGGCTGGGTGAGCAGGGAGTGCAGCCAAAGACCAGGGAGACTAGCATGACTGACTGCTTTTCTCTGGGGGTGCACTGAGTAGTGAGGCCCTCAAGCTCTTGGATCCTCTGGGCCAGAGACTGGAAGGCCACCACCTTTATTCCCATCTTCCAAAGCTGCACGGAAAGCTGTTCAGGAACAAAAGCTCTGGAGAGTGAACTGGAGCAGATTGCTTACCCTGGCCCCTGGCAAGGGCAGGGCAATTCAGCCTCAGGCAAAGACACTTGAGAATCAATACAACAGGCCCCTCCCCCAGAAGATCAGGAAGAACATCCAGCCAAGACCAACTTCACCAATCAATGAGAACTGTGGAACTCCAAAGCTAGGGGAAACATCACATAGAATTCATGGCACTTTTAATTTTTCAATGTTATTTTTTTAAATTTTTTTCTTATTATATTTTTAATTTTTTTCTTTTTCCTATTTTAATGTTTTTTAAGCTATCTTATCTTATCAATGACTTTTTAAAGAAATCTGTTTTAATTTTTATTGTTATAGTCATATTCTATTCCTTCATTGTATTTAAACTTATTTTTTGTATACATATAGGTTTTTCTTTCTCAAAAATTTTGGGATACAGTTTCTTCAAATAGATCAAAATATACCCTAAATCTACTGCATGGGTTTGTTCTAGTCTCCAGCCTCATCACATTCTTTCCTCTTTTTTTTTTTTCTTTTTCAACCAACTTATCAATTCCTTTTTTAGAATATTTTTAAATTTTTATCTTTTCAATCATATCCCATCCCTTTATCATGTACACTCTTATTTTTGTACATATATGTTTTTATTTCTGTAACATTTTGGGAGGCAGTTTCTTCTAATAGACCAAAATGCACCCCAACACCCCAAATCAAGCATGTGGTTCTGTTCTATTCACCAGTCTACTCATATATATACATATATATATGAGTATATATATGTATATGTATATATATATATACAGAGGGGGGGGGTGTAAATTTTTTTTCTTTTTTCTCTCCCAGTTTTGGGTCTCTTCTGATTTGGTTAGTTTATATTTTTCTGGGTCATTGCTACCCTTTTAGTATTTTGTTCTTTCATTCATCTATTCTTATCTGAATAAAATGACAAGGTGGAAAAACTCACCTCAAAGAAAAAAACAGGTGGCAGTACCAATGGCTAGGGACCCAATCAATAGAGATATTAGTAATATGTCAGAACTAGAGTTCAAAATGATGATTATCAAAGTGCTAGCTGGGTTCGAAAAAAGCATGGAAGATACCAGAGAGTTCCTTTCTGGAGAAATAAAATACCCTTCTGGAGAAATAAAATAACTAAAATCAAACCAATTTGAAATCAAAGAAGCTTTTAATGAGGTGCAATCACAAATGGAAGCACTTACTGCTAGGATAAATGATGCAGAAGAGAGAATTAGGGATATAGAAGAGGAAATTATGGAAAATAAGGAAGCTGAGAAAAAGAGAGACAAACAACTACTGGATCATGAGGGGAGAATTTGAGAGAAAGTGATACCATAAGATGAAATAATATTAGAATAATTGGGATCTCAGAAGAAGAAGAAAGAGAGATGGGGCAGAAGGTATATTGGAGGTAATTATAGCAGAGAATTTCCCTAATTTGGTGATGGGAACAAGCATAAAAATCCAGGAGTCACAAAGAACACCCTCAAAATGAATAAAAAGTAGGTCAACATCCCATCCTCTAAGAGTAAAACTTACAAGTCTCAGTGACAAAGAGAAAATCATGAAAGCAGCTAAGGACAAGATATCTGTAATGCACAATGGCAGAAATATTAGATTGGTAGCAGACCTATCTACGGACCTAGCAGGGTAGAAAGGACTGGCATGACATATTCAGAACAGTAAATGAGAAAAATGTGCAACCAAAAATACTATATCCAGCTATGCTGCCATTGAAAACAGAAGGAGAAATAAAAGCTTCTAGGACAAATGAAAACTAAAAGAATTTGCAAACACCAAACCAGCCCTACAGGAAATATTGAAAGGGGTCCTCTAAGCAAAGAGAGAGCCTAAAAGTAACAGACCAGAAATGAACAGAAACAATATACAGTAATTGTCACCTTACAGGCAATACAATGGCACTGATTTCATATCTTTCAATAGTTACCCTAAATGTAAATGGGCTAAATGCCCCAATCAAAAGACTCAGAGTATCAGAATGGATAAAAAAACAAGGTCCATCAATATGTTGTCTGCAAGAAACTCATTTTAGACCCAAAGGCAACACCAGATTCAAAGTGAGGGGGTGGAGAACAATTTATCAGGCTAATGCACATCAAAAGAAAGCTGAGGTGGCAATCCTCATAGCAGACAAATTAGATTTTAAGCCAAAGACTTAATAATAGATGAGGAAGGACATTATATCATAATTAAAGGGTCTGTCTAACAAGAGGATCTAATCATTTTAAATATCTAGGACCCTAACATGGGAGCAGTCAATTATATAAAGGAATTGATAATAAAATCAAAGAAACACATCAATAATAATACAATAATAGTAGAGGACTTTAACACCCTCCTCACTGAAACAGACAGATCATCTAAGCAAAAGATCAACAAGGCAATAAAGGCTGTAAATGACACACTGGACCAGATGGGCAGCACAGATATATTCAGAACATTCCATCCCAAAGCAATAGATATATATTCTTCCCTAGTGCACATGGAACATTCTCTAGAATAGATCACATCCTGGGTCATAAATCAGGTCTCAACTAATACCAAAAGATTGGGATCATTCCCTGCATATTTTCAGACCGCAGTGCTTTGAAATTAGACTCAACAAGAAGGATAAAGTTGGAAAGAATGCAAATACATGGAGGCTAGAGAGTATCCTACTAAAGAATGAATGGGTCAACTAGGGAATTAAAGAAAAATTTTTAAAATATGTGGACACAAATGAAAATGAAAACACAATTGTCCATTATCTTTGGGACACAGCAAAGGTGGTCCTGAGAGGAAAGTATAATAGTACAAGCCTTTCTCAAGAAACAGGAAAGGTCTCGAGTACACAACCTAGCCCTATACCTAAAGGAATTAACTATGGAAAGAGAGGAGAAATAATGGAGAAATAATAAATATCAGAGCAGAAATCAATGAAACAGAATCCAAAAGAACAATACAACAGATCAATGAAACTAAGAGCTTGTTCTTTGATATAATTAAAAGGATTAATACACCCCTGGCCAGACTTATCAAAAAGAAAAGAGAAAGGAGCAAAAGTAATAAAATCATGAAGGTGAGAGGAGAGATCACAACCAACACCAAAGCAATACGAACAATTATAAGAATATATTATGAGCAACTATACACCAGAAAATTTACAATCTAGAAGAAATGGATGCATTCCTAGAGACATATAAACTATGAAAACTGAACCAGGAAGAAATCAAAAAACCTGAACAGACCCATAACCAGTAAGGAGATTGAAGAAGTCATCAAAAATCTCCCCAAAAAACAAGCACCCAGGGCCATAGGGCTTCCTAGGGGAATTCTACCAAACATTTAAAGAAGAATTAATACCTATTCTCCTGAAACTCTTTGAAAATAAATAAATAAATAAACAAACAAACAAATAAATAAATAAATAAATAAATAAATAAATAATAAATGGAAGGGAAACTTCCAAACTCACTTGATGAGGTCAGCATTATCTTGGTCCCAAAACTAGACAAAGACCCCATCAAAAAGGAGAATTACAAACTAATATTCTTGATGAACACAGATGCAAAAATTCTCACCAAAATACTAGCCAATAAGATCCAACAGTACATTAAAGGATTATTCACCACAACCAAGTGGGATTTATTCCTGGGCTGCAAAGTTGCTTCAACATCCACAAATCAATCAATGTGATACAGCACATTAACAAAAGAAAGAACAAGAACCATATGATCATCTCAATAGATGCTGAAAAAGCATTTGACAAAGTACAGCATTCTTTCTGGATCAAAACTCTTCACAATGTAGAGACAGAGGGTACATACTTCACCATCATAAAAGCCATCTATGAAAATCCCACAGTGAATATCATTCTCAATGTGGAAAAACAGAGCTTTCCCCTAAGGTCAGGAAGAGGGCAGAGCTCTCTACAATCACCACTGCTATTCAATGTGGTACTAGAAGTCCTAGACTCAGCATCAGACAACAAAAAGAAATAAAAGGCATCCGTATCAGCAAAGACGAAGCCAAATTCTCACTCTTTGCAGATGATATGATACTTAATGTGGAAAACCCAAAAGACTCCACTCCAAAACTGCTAGAACTCATACAGGAGGTCAGTAAAGTGTCAGGATATAAAATCAATGCACAAAAATCAGTTGCATTTCTATACACCAACAGCAAGACAGAAGAAAGGGAAATTCAGGAGTCAATTCTATTTACAATTGTGCCCCAAACCATAAGATACCTAGGAACAAATCTAACCAAAGAGGCAAAGAATCTGTATTTAGAAAACTTTAAAGTACTCATGAAAGAAGTTGAGGAAGAAAAAAAGAAATGGAAAAACATTCCATGTTCATGGATTGGAAAAACCAATATTGTGAAAGTTCTATGCTACCTAAAGCAGTCTACAAAATTAATGCAATGCCTATCCATACCATCAATTATTTTCAAAGAAATGGAGCAAATAATCATAAAATGTATATGGAACCAGAAAAGACCTCGAATAGCCAGAGAAATGTTGAAAAAGACAATCAAAGTAGCATCACAATTCCAGGTTCAAGCTCTGTTACAAAGCTATAATCACCAAGACAGTATGGTACTGGTACAAAAACAGACACATAGATCAGTGTCAGAATAGAGAGCCCAGAAATAGACCCTTAACTGTATGGTCAACTAATCTTTAATAAAGCAGGAAAGAATATCCAGTGGAAAAAGGGTAGTCTCTTCAACAAACGGTGTTGGGAGAATTGGACAGTCACATGCAAAAGAATAAAACTGGACCATTTCCTTACACCACACACAAAAATAAAATCAAAATGGATGAAATACCTCAATGTGAGACAGGAATCCATCAAAACTCTTGAAAAGAACACAGGAAAAAACCTCTTCAACCTCAGCCGCAGCTACTTCTTCCTAGGAACATCACCACAGGCAAGCAAAGCAAGGGCAAAAAATGAACTACTGGGACTTCATTAAGATCAAAAGTTTTTGCACAGCAAAGGAAACAGTCAACAAAACCAATATAAAATTGACAGAATTAGAGAATATTTTTGCAAATGACATATCAGATAAAGGGCTAGTATCAAAAATCTAGAAAGAATGTATCAAACTCAACACCCATAGAACAAACAATGCAATCAAGAAATGAGCAGAAGCCATGAACAGATATTTCTCCAAAGAAGACATCTGAATGTCCAACAGACACATGATAAAGTGCTCAACATCCCTCAGCATCAGGGAAATACAAATAAAAACTTCAGTGTGGTACTGCCTCACGCCAGTAGGAATGGATAAAATTAACAAGCCAGAAAATAATAGATGTTGTCAGATGTGGGGAAAGGGGAACCCTCCTATTCTGTTGGCAGGGATGTCAGCTGGTGCAGCCACTCTGGAAAACAATATGGAGGGTCCTAAAGAGTTGAAAATAGAGCTACCCTATTACCCAACAATCTCACTACTAGATGTTTACCCTAAAGATACAAATGTAGTGATCCGAAGGGAACATGCACCCAAATGCCTATAGTAGCAATGTCCACAATATCCAAACTATGGAAAGAACCTAAATGTCCATCAACAGATGAATGGATAAAGAAGATGTGCTAAATACATACAATGGAATACTATGTAGCCATCAAAAGGAATGAAATCCTACCATTGGCAACAATATGAATGGAACTAGAGAGTATTATGCTGAGTGAAATAAGTCAACCATTTACATATTTTAGTAATGTGGAGTCTCCAGAAAATTTTATAACATCTAGATCATCTTTTAAAATCTGTGAAAAGTAAAAATTTCCAGTAAAACCCAGGTACATTACAGTCTAGATATGTTGTCCTTCCAAGGGAAAGTAATGCATGGGGATTAGGAACAATGGGATAATAAGGAATAACAATGTTATTTGTTGCTTGGAGATCTTGGGCAAATATCTATCTTCAACCATTAGGTTTTCTTATAGATAAGACAAGAATATTTCAAGGATTGGTGCAACGATTAATAAGTTTGTGTGCTTTATAATCCTCTGTGATAGATCTTGTGCCTTGTAAATCTTCCTTGTTTATAGGGTATTGATAATTTTGGGGGTGGAGATTTTAAGGGATCAATTTGAATCCTAAATAGGGGACACTATGGATTCTGCCTATGCCGATAAAGAATTTTGCCTATTTAGTAGGGGACGTAAAAATTAATAATGGAGATGAAACTGAAGTTTGATCTTCCCTGGTTTGTAAACTACATGTGAAAGGAAAGGTGTTGGATTTTGGGGAGTTACATTCAAGGGACATATATTCAGTTCAGGGAATTTGAACTCAGGAAGAAATGGCAGTATGATATTTTTCTAGGAAATCTTGTCCTAATAAGTGGCTAATAACCCAGGAGAAATAGATGTCTATTGTGCAAAAGTCCCAAGTGAAAAGTATAGGTTTAGAAATAGGAACGCATTGTGATTTATGTGAGATTCCCTTATTATTTGAATAAATGTGTTACTCCGAGGAAGGAAGTATTTAATTGTGGGGTTGAGCACCAATAGAGTAGCTCCTCCTATGTTAACATTTCAAATGTCATCAGACTAGAAATATTACTGTAGTTTCTCTATAAAATATATAGAATGAAACAGACAAGTTTGAAAAATAAAACAGCTAAGTAAAAGACTAATAGCAAAACAGTATTTCCTTCTACTGAATACACAGCTGGTGATGATAAGTTCCAGATAGATCCAGCAGCACCATCTACATGAAAGAAGGCTGAAAGACACTTCATTCTTACCTCTTTTGTTTAGAAATGTAGGATCAGTTAAACTATAAAATCAAACAGTCATCCCTGAACTGTGTATGCTGTCCATTGGAGAAAGAAAGCAACTCTTCCAACCAACTTTCTGCTTTATCATTGCATTTAAGAGCAGTGTTTGTAAAAACCAGGGCCAGAAGTGGTTGGGGAGGGAGGTAAGGAGAAATGTGTCAGAGCATCAAAGAAGTTTTATTGTACTATGATGTGTAACAAATATGAACATCTGAAGGTGGATTTGAATTTTGTTTTATTCTGGTATTTCAAAGGATTAGAGAAACTGACATTGGGACTAGGATATAAACCAATTTGAGAAGAGCAAATCAGCCAAGAACAGAGCTCTTCAAACAATTCTGATGATGACAGTAGTAAGAATACATCTTACATATATATGTATGTATATGTACATACAACTGAAAAAAAGCCATCGTCAAGTAATACTTCAACAGTTATATGCAATGCACATGGACACTGCTGGTTGTGATTTTCTAAAACGATTCCAGGATTTGTTAATACATAGTAATCTTCAGTTTGAAAAACACTGCCTTAGGGGAAAGAGTTTGGGTAGAGCACTGGGAATTGAGAAAAGTGCTGATGACAACGTATTGACCTATAAGTATAGCATATAACATGTAAATTTTAGAAGGGCATTCAAGCTGTGTATATGTATATTAAGTGAATGGAACAAAGGAAAATCTACAAGCTTCTTAGCATGGGAATTGACAAGTTTCCTACTCATTTGATGATAAATAATAATGTTTTAAAAAGTAGTATAAAAAAGAAAAAAAATCTTAAATATCAAGAAAAAATGATCATAAACTTTAAGACTCAGAGGCAGAGCTCAGTTTTTTAAATCATTTACTAATTGAATTAGATAGAAATTTAAAGTTAAAACTGCTCATCACCAACAAGAGAATATGAAAGATATGACCTTCATGGAATAGGGACAGAAAACTTAGGAAAAAACAGATTGAGGTTCTAGGAAAACTAAATAAAAAGCAAATAAAGAAATGAAAAGACATAATTTAAGAACAAATTATAATAACAAAATTGAAAAGTGCACTAAAATTAACCAAAAAATGAACTGATATTAGAGGATAAAGCATTGTTTTTGGCTAAAATTTGAGCAGTTTCTGAGATGATGAAGACAAAGAGTAGGGATGAAGATGTTCGGAAAGAATATATAGAAAGCAAAATAAAAAGGAAGGATGAAGTGCATGTTTATAAAAAATTATAACAAATGATATAGAAGCAACACTAAAGAATATGAGAAGAAAAAAATTTGGCATTAATATATCTGTGTTATATAAATTGATTTATTTTGTAAAAAGTACTTCACTGTGTCTGATTAATTTTTTTAAATCAGAAATTTATTGTAGAGCATCACATTCTTTACTTTGACACCTATCAAGATTATCACCTGGTAATTTTCTTCTCAGTTTACATTGTTAATTTGCAACATAAACAAATAATGTTAATTCTTTAATTCCTGCAACAAAGCATACTTCTTCCTAATATATTACTTTTGTAAGAAGCCTTTTAAGATATTAACAAATCTAAAAAAAAAAGATATTAACAAATCTATGTTAATCAATATTATTTGTCTTAGTTTTGTTTTATGGTTTTAAGTCAGTATTCTATAAAAGAGAAGGATCATAGTATGGAAGAGATAAAAGAAAACTTAGAATGAAAAAAAAAGAAAGTTTAGTTAGTTCATAACACTTAGTAAGGAGAGAAATTAGGTACACTATTACTCAAGTACATGTTTATTTTAAAAATGAAATACGGTGGAAAGTAAGATGACAGAATAAGTATACTGAAATATATTGAGCTAAAATATATCATCATGAAACATCATAAAAATGCTCAAACATTAATCCAATTTCTTTCTTTTCTTTTCTTTTCTTTTCTTTTCTTTTCTTTTCTTTTCTTTCTTTCTTTCTTTCTTTCTTTTCTTTCTTTCTTTCTTCTTTTCTTTTTCTCATTCTAATAGGGCAAATATTTAAAGGCCATAAGAAACAAAAATCAGAGAAATTTGCAGATCATTAGTTTGCTTTCTAAACACAACACCAAAATAATTTTCATTACTATTGAAATTATTTTTCACCTCTGCCTAAAGATGGAAAACTTCATGTTCAAACAACCCTTGGGCACAAAGTAGAATACTGGTCTCTCACGTCAGCATTTTTAGAAGCAGCATGGGAGGGAGATGCCTTCAGTTGCTTTCTTTATAGGACTCTTTTAGCTGATCTTGTTCAACATAAACAAACAAAAAACTTCTGTTGCACTGTGGGAAAAAAAAAAGCATGGTCACTGTATCACTTGACAGAGTATAAATAAATTTTTAGAAATTTATCAAGTAGTTTAAAGCCATCACTACAATTTGTATTTTCTTTCTGAAACTGAAATTCTAGAGGTGAAAAATAGTTTGAACAGAAGAGTTTGTTTTTGGTTATCCTCTGAATATAGTTATACTTACTCTTCCTTGGCATTACTACTAATCTTCCTAATTTAAGATGCAGGGTAAATAGGACTGTGTTTTGACACTAGACTCTCCTGGAAAAATTTGCTTATCCAGGGATTTAAACATGACTTCCAAAAATGGACTTCAGGTATACCCCCAGAAGACTTATGCACTCAAAAGAATTTGGGAGTATAATCTTCATGGTTAAAGAGTCTGAAGCTTCATCAGATTATCAGGGGTATGTGAAAGCCAAACTTGATCTAATCACTTGAGTTGCATTGGTTGGATTTGCACTGATTAAATTTATTTTCTTTAAAAAGCAAATTCTCCTAATGGAAATCTTTCTTCAGTGATTTCAGAAATGGAGTCCTTGCCATCCAAGGTGAGTTATCACTTATCCCCAGGAGTTAGAGAAAAATTGGAATAGTAGAAAACTATTATCAAAGTTGTATAATTCTTTTAGGGCAAGCAAGCATCCTGGAGATGCTAAGGGAATATTGACATTGGACACATGAATTTAATTACTAGTGACTCCATGTCCAGGGTGTGAAGGGAATGTTGCATAAAAAATATTACTATTGAACTATTTCACCATTCCATAGATGTGAGCTCTAGAAAATTATATATAATTGTAAATGTTCTTGTGAGGACTATGGTAGTATAAAAAAGTAGCATGAATAGGGGCACCTGGGTGGCTCAGTTGGTTAAGCGACTGCCTTTGGCTCAGGTCATGACCCTGGAGATCCGGGATCGAGTCCCACGTCAGGCTCCCTGCTCGGCGGGAAGCCTGCTTATCCCTCTCTCACTCCCCCTGCTTGTGTTCCCTCTTTTGCTGTGTTTCTCTCTGTCAAATAAATAAAATCTTTAAAAAAAAAAAGTAGCATGAATTCACTGCAGCTGTATTGGATTCTTCACGAGCCCAGTGTTGGGCACAGAATCATGGTGGCATTGGGGCAAAGTCATAGACTATGGAACTCTCTCCAATGTGACTTCAATGACCTAATTACCTATGAATGTTCTGACTCAAATAGAACAGATAAAATTTAAGTTTTTAGGGATAACTATGCCTTAGTTTCACTTTATTTTCTGGGTGACAATATTCAGCAAACATATCCACAAAGGTCAAATTTGGTTATCCACTCTGTGCAAAAAATCTAATTGCTCCAGTGTGCTCAGACATCTCACCTAAATGAAAATCTTCTAAATTTTATTTTCCAGAATTGTTCATTGGATATTCCTTGAAACATACTCTAAAAAGAGGATATCTCCCATACAGGTATCCTTTTCACAATGTTGTATCTCTCATCAGAATTTGATTGTATCATTCCTTTAGCTGTTGCCTTTGGGATCCTTAATATTTATCTATTGACTACTATCTACTTTTCTATCCTGGTTAAGGAAAGGAAAAACTCAAAGCCAAAGAAAAGACTGTATCTTTAAATCATCGCAGCTTTTAGTCTTATATGACTTGAAATCACCACTTCTGTTTCACTCTAAACCTGAATGAATGCAGTGGGCCAATTCTCATCTCTCTCAGACTGTGTCCCCCTCTCTTTGTTATCTAACTGTTATTTGTTTGTTTGCTTTTACTCTTTTGCTCTCCATTGTGCCTACTGGTGCCATAACTCTAATTCATGAAGTGGGGGTATTATTTCATGTTGAACAAGAAGAAAATTTTTAATTGTAATATAATAAATATAATTCCTTAGAAGACTCTAGTTTTCAGCAGGTTCCCCCCCGCATATTATCAGATAAACCTGTCGTTAGTAATGAATTTCTAATAAAGTTTTTACAAAACTATGAAATGGAAGATGTTCGAATGCTATTGGAGATGCCAGCAAATGGAGAAAAAGAATTAGCAGGAAGGAATGATATGTCTCAAGCTACTTCACCAGGTTTGTCTGTCTCAATTAGAGGTTTTTGAAGACAACTGGGGTGGGGCACATGTAGAGATGAGATGTAAGAGACAAGACTTTGTTATTGGTTTCTTGTATTTGCTTAGGACCTACTTCAGGCTTTTAGTCTCTCTCAGTTGAATTGCTCATACATACAGTCCCTCTTTCATGTGTATATTTCTGCATGCATGGATCTTAATCTCAAATATCCCTGAGTCAGGAGAAACTGACATTTGTCATTTCCCCATCAGGGCTAGTTTTCTTTGAAGTGTCAGATTTGAAGCTGGGTGAGCAGGAGGAGAAAAGACATCCTTGATTTCTGAGAGGAATCAGCATGGAGTGAGTCAAGAACAGAGAAGATATTAAGGAACACTTGCCACCATGCCTGAAAAGAAGTAAGGCCAATGGCAATTTGTAAAATTCTCCTCTCAAAATGGACATTTGTCGTTATCAGAGGCCTCCTTAAAAGCAGAATTGCCTTTAACTTGGTAACATTTGGAAGTAAACATGGTGGTTTTAAATACTTGAAGTTTCTCAAAGTTCTGCTCATCTGGAGAGTACATGAACATGAAAACTTTACCTTGATTAAAAAACAATGAAATAAATACAGTTTTCTTATTTTTAAATTAAATAAGATTGAATAATAAATGTGATTTATTTCTATTTTTTCTTTTTTTTAAAAGATTTTATTTATTTATTAGAGAGAGAGAGTGAGAGAGAGAGCATGAGAGGGGAGAAGGTCAGAGAGAGAGGCAGACCCCCCTTGGAGCAGAGAGCCTGATGTGGGACTCAATCCCAGGACTCTGGGATCATGACCTGAGCTGAAAGCAGTCACTTAACCAACTAAGCCACCCAGGCACCCAATTTATTTCTATTTTAATGAAGGCATACCTGCCTCATAAAAAGAAGAGAACATTTCTCAAATGTTATATGAAACAATGGAAAAAGTGAAGAGCTGTGTGAGTACTCTTTCTCTGTCTGCCCCTTGTCCCTGAATACTCTCTCTTCCCAATACCTTTAGTCACTTCTTTGCAACGGTTATTTGGCTTAACAAGCAGCTGTGGTCTTAGGTTGGCATTACCAATGAAATCCAAGAGACACAGAAGTGCCTCAGAGGTTCAGTCTAAATGACTCATAACTTCTCATTTCCAAAAATCTGGAATTTTGCATCCTGGGGAATGACTTACCAGGAAATGGGTTTTCATTGCCATTAGTGGGACAGATTTTGGTGAATCAAGATGGCTGGTCATCGTAGGGTATCCATTTTTATTGAGACATCGGGAAAGAAAAATCTGGCTCTGCATGAGGATCTTATTGCCCTGCTCTTATGTCAACAGTTTTTTTTTTTTTAAGTCTGTTTTCTTTTTTGTTCTTGTCTTGGAATGATCTATGGTGCCAATGAGAAAGCACAGGGGAGGTAAATATTCTACAAATAAATAGCTTAAATTCTGAGATCTAGCCCTACCATACTTAAAAACATCTGCTGAACACATTAGACTCTGCCAGAGTCCAGCTCCAGCTGAACCAGGAGTCCCTGAAAGAAGGACAGTGTCCGCAAATGAGAGACTAGAGAGTCCCGAAGATTCCTTCTGATCACTTGCCAGGCATCTCTGACTTGCCGGCTTTCAGTATCTTTATTTATATATATTTAATATCTTTATTAAATATTTATATTTATAACTTATATAAGTTATAGGCAACAAGTTAAGATTCTTAGGAAGGAAACATCTTTTACAAAGAATGATTTTTGACTACATAGTGTCTTTATCAGTGAAACATAGTGTGTAGTGCTTTGATCGGTGAAATATGTTTTTGGAGCACCTGGGTGGCTCAGTTGTTTAAGCGACTGCCTTCGGCTCAGGTCATGATCCCGGAGACCCGGGATCGAGCCCGCATCGGGCTGCCTGCTCATTGGGAAGCCTGCTTCTCCCTCTCTCACTCCCCTTGTTTGTGTTCCCTCTCTTGCTGTGTTTTTCTGTCAAATAAATAAATAATATCTTTTAAAAAAAAAGAAATATGTTTTTGCAGGTGTACATATTTACAATTTACAGCAACTCCCTCAGCCAAAACAGAGACAAGTTAATTAGTAAGGTTTTATTCGACTTTTTACATCTGGTTCTTAGACGATAAAGGGTAGATTAATTATATGGTGTTTTTTAAGCAGTTTTTTCTTACAGAAAAGAAAGCAATTAAAAGGCTTAGATGAGCTATATACAAAATTTTAGCTACATTATTAATACAAGCCAGGAGTTAGACTCTCTGGCATCAAAGAGAAAGATAACTTATTTTGCAAAAGTAAAAGCACTTGCTCAAGCCTCTTTACTTTTTTTTTTTTTTTTTTTTTTAATTCACTCATTTGACAGAGAGAAACACAGCGAGAGAGGGAACACAAGCAGGGGGAGTGAGAGAGGGAGAAGCAGGCTTCCCGCCGAGCAGGGAGCCCGATGTGGGACTCGATCCCGGGTCTCCGGGATCATGACCTGAGCAGAAGGCAGTCGTCCAACCAACTGAGCCACCCAGGTGCCCCAAGCCTCTTTTCTATGACTGGGTGCGAAAGTCTTTATTTATGTATACTTGGTGTGCATGACAATGTTCTTATTAGTACAGTATTATTTTTTGTATTAAGCCATTTATTTAACCATTTAAGAGCCTCAACAATCTCTCCCACTGAGCTGCAGGAAATTTAAAGGGAAAGTACAAAAAGTACATTCTCTTGACTAGATTTAAAGACTACAAGGGGTTTTGGTTTGGCTTAGAACAGCCTGAAGCCCTGTCAAAAGTAATGTGCTTTGCTTTTAGGATAAAGACCAATTAGAAGAAAGAGGAGATACCGGTTTTGCACCATTAGCAGGAGCAAGGCTCAGACTGAGCTTTTCCTCCTTGTGACCACGTCAGGTTATTTTAGGGCAGCAGGAGATGTGCTTCTACTGCCACCTTCTCACTGAGACTTATGGAGTCAGTGAGGTTTCCCATGAGGCAGGAGCTGTGTTCAGACTGCCCTCTTCCCCATGGTGACTTAGCTTGCAAGACCGGGTGGCTGGGGTGGGGTGGGAGGGGATACAGACTCTTACAGAGCTTGCTTGATTTGCAGATCAGAGGGTCACAAGATAAATAAGTAGCTTTTGCTACAAATGCCCGTTTATCCACTTCTTGTATATTCAGAGCAGTAGGAAAGGTAATTCCTTGAAAAGCCATTTTTTTCTCAAACAATGTATCTGATTTTCACCAGAAAAGTAGCAGGGAAGAGATTAACTTGTCATTATTTTGCTATAGCATCCCGCAAGGAAAATTTGCTAAATTATTGCCATAGAACAGGTACTTTCCTAAGAATGTGACACATTCATGTATTTAATCATTACAGTAATCCAATGAAGGAGTTGATACTATTATCTCAGTTTCACAGACAAGGAAACTCATGCACAGACAGATTGGCAAATTGCTCAATCTGGGACTTGAACCTGGTGGATGCATTTCAGAGATCGTGTTTTTAACTTACACTTAAAAAGATAAAACTGAAATCGTCAGTGGGAAAAGAAATATTAGAGCTAATGAAATGATTCAATAGAATTGTCTAATAAAAAACAAAAACACCTAGACCAAGAGTTTTAATATGCCAAAAAAAAACCAGATACAAGCAAAAATAAAGACAAGAGCAATTCACAAAAACTTTTTTTTTTAAATTAAGAATGATGTTATTATTGAGAATAATGTAGTTGTCTGATTACTAAAACTTTTTGGTGAAATAAACATAGTTGAAGGCACAGACATAAAATTCTTTATTGAGAAACTAAGTCTTCACAAGATAGTTCAGTTATTTTCAAACAAATCTAAATCTTGGAAATGACTGCCAAACTTTCTGAAGATTCTACTGTCTAGTAATTTTTGGAGAGAATTCCTCTCTGGCAGGGCCTAAAAAAATAAAAATTAGGTTTTAAAACAAATGTGTGCAGATACCTACATTAATGTTTATGGAATAATAAAGAAAAGTACTAGCATCATCTTCTCTGGCCCCTCTTTTCATTTTTTTTTAATTTTGTTTTTATAATTCTTTATTTTTTTAGAAGATTTTATTTATTTGAGAGAGAGAGAGAGAGTGCCTGAGTGTAGATCAGTCCCTGAAGGAAGGACAGTGTCCGCAAATCAGAGACGAGAGAGTCCCGAAGATTCCTTCTGATCACTTGCGGGAAAGGGACAAGCAGATCCCCCACTGAGCCTGGAGCCCAGAGTTGGGCTTGATCCCAGGACCCTGAGATCATGACTTGAGCTGAAATCAGATGCTTAACTGACTGAGCCACCCAGGTGCCCCTCCTTTTTTAAAGAAATAAATAATTAGAAGGAAAATGGAAAAGATAACTTATTACTGTATAGAAGCTTATTCATTGGGTTATTGTTACAGGCTGAACTTTGCCCCTCCCGGCTCATTCTCAAATCCAAATGCTGAAGCTCTAACCCCCAGTACCTCAGACTGTGACTGTTTATAGAGATGGCACCACTGAAGAGGAGATTAAGTTAAAAAGGAGGCAGTTAAGGTGGGCCTAATGTAATCTGACTTGTGTCTGTATAAGGGGAAATTTGTACACAACAAAGACACACCAGGAACTTAATACACAGAAGAAAGACCATGAGGACATAGCAAGAAGGATGATGGCCACATGCAAAACAAAGAAAAAGAATGCAGACAACAGTAGGACCATTTCCCCCAATGCAGGTCAAAAGGCCCAGGATACCAATGGAATGTATCTCAGATTATATCTCTAGACCACTGTTTGCATTTTTCAGTTATTCTGGGGCTGTGAACAGTCAAGACTACTCACCAGAAGGAAAGGTTATTAGATGAAAAATTAACGAAAAACTATAAAAACTGTCAAAGAGGTGTGTTAGTCCCATATTATTCTTGGATAGATATTTTGTTGTTGTTAAATATTCACACTTGCTTGTTTAAATACTAGCTTGCACGCTCTTAGACAAATGAGAAGGATATTGATAATGGCAAAATGAGGGAAGTTCCATAGAGAATATTATAGGATGGGGAGAGGCCTCTGCAGAGGACACAGACATTTTTTTTTTTTTTTGAGCAGCCATCAGGGCACCAGGGACAATCAGAAAACTGAAACAATTGACACCTTCCTCCTCCAGGTAGTCCAGTGGCCAAACATTATTCCAGGAGCAACCCACCCAGGGCTTTCTGTTATATGATGTTGGAGATAGAAGTACAGCTTGGGGGAAACCCAGGGCTTCCCAATAGGGTTGTGAAGTCTATTTTCCTGGAAGTTGCTGGAACGAGGTAGGGGGAGCTAGAGAAATGGGATTTGTAGCTAGTGCATCAAAAGTGTTGAGATTTGGGGTGCCTGGTTGACCCAGTCATTAAGCATCTGCCTTCTGCTCAGGTGATCACAGGGTCCTGGGACCAAGCCCCACATTGGATTTCCTGCTCAGCTGGAAACCTACTTCTCCCTCTCCCACTCCCCCTGCTTGTATTTCCTCTCTCCCTGTTTCTCTTCCTCTGTCAAAATAAATAAATAAAATCTTCAAAAAAAAAAAAAAAGAGTGCTGAGAGTCACATCTGGGCAGCCAAGGCCACCTTGGAAGTCCAAGGGGCAGGGGTGAGTACCTGGAGAATGCAGATTAGCAGGAGGTGTTGACCAAGAAAAAGAAATAGTAAAATAACCAAAAGCATTTATTTTGGGGTCAATGAATTGCAATCTTGGAGACAGAGTGGACCAAAATTAAAAGTGCACTTCAAATTGCAAGTGAGTAGTACAGGCTTGGAAAGGCAAAACCCAGGTTACCTAACTTGTTTTAGAAGGAATGGGTGCTGATAGAGTTAAAAAGACTATCTAATACACAATTGCTATTTAGCTAACTGATGTTACCTTATCTCCATTCCACTCCAAAGTAGAAAGATATATTCCACAAGATGGTTGAGGTTGCAATTGACAGAAGCCAGTGTTCATGGTGTTCCAAAAACTGAAACAGAAGACATGCATAGGTCCTTCTTCCTCAATTACCTCCTAACCCTATTCTGAGTGACTCTTTTAGCCATGTTTACTTCACTTTGGAAATCTTTCACATTTGTTCCTGTAAGAATCTGAGCCCAACTTCCCTTACCAGAGATTGTCCTCACCTTCTCCCTCAATTCGACGTACCCATCTGTGGTACTATATATTTTACAGGTAAGAAAACTGAAGTAAAATATGTTAAATAATGCGTCCTGATTACAAGTGGTAATATTGACATTTTAGCCATGGTAGTGTGCTTCCTGAGTCTATACTTTTACTACTATACCATAATACTTCTACAATGAAGTAATTAAATAATTCATAGGAAAGAAATCAGAAATAATATCAAATACATCAATTACCGCACAACACGAATCAACTGAATACTCTAAAACAGAGTATCAGACTGGGCTAAAAAAGAACATTCAACTTAAAACAGTTTACAGGACACATTTAAAGCAAGAATATTATAGAAAGTCAAAAGTAAAGAAATGGAAAAATAGAAAATGTACCCAAATTGGGAGTTTTGATATCATCAGCATACAAGATGTTACTTAGTGTTGCAAATAGTAAATTGGTAATGATCAGTATTATATAGTATACAGCAATAAAAGGTAATTTATCAAGAAGATACTAAATCAGGGAACATAAATGTACAAACATGAGATAAGCATTAGAAACACAAGGAGTTACTAAAAATAATAACAGCATTGAGTAAGCACAGAAAAGTCAATAATATGAACAACACATTTTATTTAAAACAAGTTTAGGGTGCCTGGGTGGCTCAGTTGGTTGAGCAACTGTCTTCGGTTCAGGTCATGATCCTGGAGTCCAGGCATGGAGTCCCACATCAGGATCCCTGCTCAGAAGGGGATCTGCTTCTCCCTCTGACCCCCCCCCCCATCCTCACTCTCTCTCATTCTTTCTCTCAAATAAATGAATAAAAATCTTAAAAAAAAGAAAAAAAAGTTTAAAGACTCTCATATCGCTTAAAGAGTCTATATTTGCAAAATATGGTCATTTATGTTGTCGCAAATAAAATTTTAACAGATTTTATTAAGTATTGGTTTTACTGTTCACCACCTCTGATCATCATATAATGGAAAAAAAGGATCAAAGTGTTCAAGATTGCAAAGTTCTTGCCTTATGGAGTCAAAGAATGAATCCTGTGGACACAAAATGGTGAAGTGAAGTGAAAGTTTATTAAGTGAAGGTGAGAACAGAAAGGAAAAAAATCTTTCTAGAGTGAGAGGGGTCCTGAATGGGTTGCCACAATGGGTTGGCTTTTTTGGAGGTCTTTTTATAGGGAGCTTGGTAAATATCTCATCTATAACATTTAAGACAAACAGGGTGTATTTGTAACTTTCCTGAAAATATCTCATCTATATTTAGAATGAACAAGGTGGATTTGTGATGCTCCTTTCCCTCTGGTAAATATCTCATGTATAGCATTTCTCCACAGCTGGGATTTCTGCCAGCCTGGTCACCTAGCCCCCTGAGTGAGCCTAGTCCCTTAGCCCTCTATCTATCTTTTCCTACCTAGGCCTATCTGTTCCTTATTCAAGAGGATTTCATTCCCTCATCCAAAACCAAACAAATAAACCAACAGAAAACAGACAAACAAGCAGCCTTTTGCTATAGAAATTAAGAAATGCATTCATGAGTAACCCTTGGAAAAGTAATGATCAAAATGGTGTTATAAAATATTTAAAATACAATAAAAATAACTAACATTTTATATCAAAATATACAGGAAGAGCACGAAAAACAATACTCCAAGGAATACTCACAAATTTTAAATGTGTTCATCAAGAAAAACTGTTAGTAAAAGTATTCGCTGTCCATTTTAAAGAATTAAAAATATTATGAACTTTAATATTTAATATACAAAATTTTTTATCTAAGGAAAACAAGGTGTTGTAGTACAGAGAAGTTTCCATTTCAAGTCAGAATATCTGATCTGGAGCCCTTGTTCTGTCGTTTATGTGTTTTATGATATAAGTAAGAAATCATCTTTGTTGAGCTTTGGCTAAAACAAACAACATGATAAAAAATTGGTTAAAGAAGAAAACGGAAGCCCCAAATTACTTGCCGAAGTAGCTCTGATTACACAAATATTTTATTTTAATTGAAAAATCTCACTGCCCTCAGCAATATTTGGATAGGTGGATAATAGCCCCTTACACAGACAACCAGACTAATTTGTTGAAGGATCAGGGGCCAGAGTGTTATTTCAGCCAGTAGTCGGCTATTCACCTGCTGAGAGCCTGCCACCAGCTGGACATTTGAATGGTGCCTCCCTCGATCATTTAGTCAGACTGATACAGGAGCATTTTAACAGAAACAGTTGAGCCAGCCCAGCCCAGTTAGCCTGGCTGATCCATGGTTGTTTTAAAAAATATGATTTGTCAAAATATTTTGTCCAATATACCTCTGTCATCTCTAACGGTATATGTGTCTTTCTCTGTACAAATAAACATAATTTCTGTGTCCTGCAATTGGCACTAATTCATAAAAAAACTGTAAGTCAACATTCATAGCCATTAAGTTAGTTTTGCCTGAATCTACAATTTGCTCAGAGAGATAACCTAGTTTACATTTATTCTCCCTTAATTTAAATAATTTTAGTGAAAAGTCCGGTTTAAAAAAATCATGCCAGTTTTGACCAGATAGATAAATCTAAAACTTATTTGCTATTTAAACTCTGGAATATCTTGCATTAAGTGGCACAAAGAGTTACAAGATCACAAGGGAAGGTGATTTCAAAGAGGCACTATAGAGAAAATGAGAACTGGTTTAATATTTAATGTAATCTAGAATACAAATAGCACGGTTTAATATTTAATGTAATTTAGAATACAAATAGCACACTTTTATTTAGTCTTACAGCTGCAAAGTAATTATGGGATTGAATGGATGTGGCCTGAATGTTGGCTCATTGGGCATCTGTTCAACGAATGAGAGGTAAATTTCCTTTTCAGTAATCTGATAAAAAATCAGTACCCTTTTGCATATTGAAATCTATTTCTTCAATCTCTTCATTTCAAATATTCAAAAGTATTTTAAGTGTTATTTTGAGGGACACCTGGGTGGCTCAGTCATTAAGCATCTGCCTTCAGCTCAAGTCATATCTCAGGGTCCTGGGATCAAACCCTGCATCAGGCTCCCTGCTCTGCTGGAAGCCTGCTTCTCCCTCTCCCACTCCCTCTGCCTGTGTTCCTTCTCTTGCTGTGTCTTTGTCAAATCTTTTTAAAAATGTTATTTTTTTAACATCTTTTTAAAATAAATAAAATCTTTTTAAAAATGTTATTTGGACACTTCTATCCTTAGGAGACTTTTTAAAAAAAAAATTAATAACCCACAACATGCCTCAGATGTGTACATCAACACACAAACCAAATTATGACAGTAAACGTAAAGTTTCCACATAGAAAAAGACATGAGTGATTTTGAATTTTACTTTACCATCTTCCTGAAACTAAAATAAGGAGGGAAAAATGCGCTGAAATTTCAGGGAACTAGTAACAGAAACATCTGATTATTAGAAAAGATAAAAATATTCAACTTCAAGTTGGTGGTTTTTCTGCATCATTGTAAATACTTTCAGTGTTTCCATAGAGCCTCAATAACAAATATTAACCCTTAAGACTCACTCATTCAACATTTTTGAGAGATACCATTTTGAAAGATGGGTAAAATTAGTTTCTAACTTTTAGTAGATAGAATAATAAAAACAGGACAGGATAATAGTAAATACCAACTCATGTACCTATTTTACTTTTTCATGACTGTCTCAACAATATAAGAAAATAAATTTGAGAAGTCAATGTTGTACTATTAGATACATATGAGACTTAAGTTTTATTCCTTAGGAATAGAAAATGTGTCCTTTTAAAAATCAATTTGGAGCCAATGTACAGCACAGGACCCAAGATGTTATAACTATCTTTGAAATTATTCTAATTAAAAAGATTTAATTTTTCTCTTTCTTAACAGATGATTTATTAGGTACAAAGCCTGAAGCATCAGTGACTGCCACATTGGAAGTGCTTTATCTTTCATAACTTTTAAAAACAGATACAAAATTTAACATTGAAATAAATTTACTTGTTATTTAGGAAAACAAAATACCAATAAAATGCACTTTTATGCAAAAATTTATCATAGCCTTTATAACTTTCATGGTTCTGATATTAGAGTAATTTCATAATAAACTGAAATTAGTTGTGATGTGGTGTCCGCACAATCCAAGACAGTTAGAACCCTTGCTTGAAAAGTGAAAACCAATATAATTATTTTGCCAATTTCTTCCTGGCTGGGAACTCTGGTGAATGGCTGGGACTCCTTTGGCAGTTGCCTTGGGCATTGTTCAGAACACACAGGACATGTTGCTATGTCATGGACCACGTTACTGTACTTCAAGGACAACCTGGTTTCCTTGGCAATATGCCATCACACCGGAGCAGCACTGCAGTGGTCACTTTTTCTGCGACATACTGAGGGGTCAGTTGCTAGGGCTCATACCTGAGCTAGGGCATCAGCTTCCTGAACACCCCCGAGTGTCAGTACTTTATGAGCCAGGATGTGGAGCACAATGAGGACTGTTTCAGGCTTTTGCAGGTGAACCCGTGCGCATCCTACCCCATAAAGACCCACTCGTGATCATCCATTCCTTGGCTTCCCATTGTCCAAGACATGGGGTTAATCTCTTTAGAACAGCCCACTTGTCAGTACAAAGGGCTAATGGCCAGGGTTTAGCAGCAATAAGCAGCCAGATCACGCTGAGCTCCGCCTACTGGCCCCTGTGGTTTGTTCCTGTTTCCAACCAGATGGTGTCAGTGTTGGGCTGAACAGCGTCTGCAGTCCATAAGGCCAGATTTTCTTGACTAGATCTCACTGTAAACCAGGCATCAGAGGAAATGTATCCTGCTCCCTGTTGATACGCCTGGGGGTGGGGGAATCTGCAGGATCTGCATACTGGTAGCACCCACTTGTTTTGAGACAGTGCTTCTCTGCTGCAAAGACATGTCACTTAGTCAAAGTGGGGTTTTGAGCCATGACCAAGGTGAATCGATGGAACATATTGTCTACCCATTCCTTGCTAGGTAGGAAAATTACCGTAACATGCTGTTCTTTAGTTCTACTTGGTGGGGGGGTGGGGGAATCCTGTATGCACTGCTAGGAATGATTATTTTATGGGGCGCACCGATTTCTGGCCCCTTCTAGAGCTGAGACCGCAACCTAGATGTAGTCCCTCAGTTGTTTCTGCCACAGTGTCCAATTCATACTTTGTGGAGTCATGGAAACACCTAACTCAAACAGTAGCCCTACTTGGGCTTTAATCTGTTTTACCAGTACGTTTGCCTTTTCAAAGGCAGCTTGTTGCTCTGATCCTTGGTCCTACAGATGCCCTTTCTTTAGGCAGTATAAGGGATGGGAGTCAGGTAGGGAATAAAAGTCCTCCAAAACCACCAAATTCCTACAACACTTATACCTTGTTCACATCCTTAGGGATTGGATAGGCTTGCGCCTTATCAATCACACCTTCTGGAGCAACACAGGTCTCACCCAACCAAAAAATTCCCCAAAGATTTACAGTGGTGCCTGTCCCTTGAATTTTCTCTGGGTTTGTTGTTCATCTCCTTCAGAGGTGTTCCAGCAAAACCAGCAGAGTGTCCTGCAGAAGAGGCAAGCCTTCCTATGTTAACATTATAACATCAATGGAATGGGCCCATTTTACTACAGTGGGGAAGGACAATAGGGACAGATCTTGGGGTTCCATGCTATGACACACTGTGGAGCTGTGCAGGTAACCTTGGGGAAGCACATGAAAGGACCATCATTGCCTTTCTTACATGAAGGCAAATTAATCATGCAACTCAGTGGCCAGGGGTATCCTGAGAAAGATATTTGCTAAGTCTAGCTAAAAGTGATACTCCCAGGACCATGGCCAAGGTATCTAAGATGACGACAATGTTGAGCACAGACACAAGGATGGGGGCATCATCTTGTTCAGGTCTCAGCAGTTCATTGTCATTTGCCCCAAGGCTTATTTATAGACCATACCCGATTGTTGAAAACACCATGGGTAGGACACACAAAGCTCACTGAGGGCCGTTCTTGCATAGTTTCTGTTACCTCCTTCTGCACCCAGGATGTTTACATTATTTGACAGTCACCACCTCTCACGGGGGTGGCAGGCTTACCAGTTCCCAACTGGCATTTTCTCTCAGCAGTGGTTTGATTACCCTAATCTAGAGGTGGAATTCACTGATAGAGGTTTGCAAAGTTTGACTTTGGAGGATATCAATGCCCAGTATGTTACTGATAATGGAGAGATAAAAGTTTCATATTCTTTGGCAGGAATGGGACATACCCAGTTTGCACGACCCAGAGGCCCTTCCTGACTGTAACTGTGTGCCCTTCATATTGGTTAAGGGCCTCACGGGGTCCAGAAAGCTTCTGAGGGTTGTCATGCATTAGAGGATCAGCTCCACTGTCCACCAGACCTGTCACCCTTTGTGTATTTCTGGAGGACTAGTGAATAGTGAGCTCAACATGAGGCTTCTGGTCACCCTCAAAGGCCCTCACCTGGAGGCAGTCTTGGCCTGCAGTTTATACCCAGGGCACAAAGGCACCCATGCTGAATAGCGCTGTGTCCCTGAGGCCCCCGCTAGAGCAGATGGTGCCTCAGGGATGACAGGGGCAGGTGTGGTGGGTCTGAACAGTTGTTCGGGCCTTATGGCTTTCTGCAGGACATTCAACACAGTGTTAGGTTGTATGTTCAGATGGGGTCCCCACAGCAATGAAGTCAAGCCATATTTGCTTCTTGGTTATGTTTACCTGACCCTTTATAGCCAATTAGGTAGGCTCTTGGCTTTCCAACTCCTTCTTTGTCTTAGGTCTTTCCCACAGCTTGTATCTGTTCCCAGGATTTGTCAGTCTCCCCCAAATCAGCAATAGATTGCCCATCATCATAAGGTCTTGTCCTACAACTGGACTCAGCATGGATATCAGTGTACCATTCCAGCAAATGGTAATTTTAGGGGGTCCCCTGTACCCATACTGCAATTCACAAGCATGTAAGTTACCCCTTCTCACATAGAAGTCGATGGCCGGTATGGAATTTCCCCTACAGATGTCTCTTTCCCAAGGCTATTTCTTCAGTCTTCCAGCTGGCTCACCAGATGTTGGCTCACAATGCCCTTAGGTACTTCCCAGGTAAAATCAGAAACCAACCCCCCATATGTGGAGGGTAGGGAGAGACCAAGGAAAGAGGTAAGTCACTCCAGAATGGTAGGTGGTAGGTTTAGGAAACAAAGGAACTTACACATGAGTCTTGTCTTGGGCAGCTTCAGGATGGGTGAATCCCCACACTTCCCCCGACCCCACTCCACCATATCTTAAAAGCTTATGTGGAGGTTTTGCCTGGGTTCAGTCATTTATACCAGCCAGAAGCTCTCAACACTACATGACCATCTCAAGGCTGTGTCCTGTGTATATTCCAAGGACACAGGAAGGGACAAGAAGCCTCCAATTGAGGAAGTTGAGCCTAGAGATCAACCAGTGGTTAAGTCCTCTCGATGACCTCCTTCACCATGCCCACAAACACACAGGAGTGTGCAAACACATATGAAGAGTGTCCATCACTAGAAGATTAGACTAGAAGTGCTCACCACTAGAAAATAATCAGCGACAAATCTTGGCTGTGCTGAAATGTTCAAAGGGTAAATGCAATGTGTACATTTTAATTTCTGTGAAGTTGCAGATACAATGTGATTTTACTATTAAGAAGGATATTTATCCAGCATTATTTTGTGGTAGCCACGAACATATAATTCTAGTTCCAGTTACTGTTTGTTGGTGAAAAATGTTTTAGTTCATAGGAAGCAAATTTTGGGTACCACCAGTGGGCTATGGACTGAGCTTGGGTGACCAGCGTGTAGCAGTGTATTAACAATATATACAGTGATAAAGGTTTCACTATCCTCTTCTCCTTGACTAAAACATGGGGGTGACCTGTCAGTCCCACAGAATTCAGAGGAAGGAACACATTTCTTTTTAATAAAGGAAAAAGAGTGAAAACTCAGATTGCTTTTTTTTTCTTTCACATTTTTGGGGGCAGTGGAGTTTTTCATATCTTTCAAAAGTACTATTTATAGAATCAGGAAATATAAATATTTATTGAAATATTTTGACATTTATTTTTATTTTTTATTTATTAATAAAAGGAAAGCCCAGGGAATTTATAAGAGTAGGGACACATTTGTAAAATAACTATGTGCCTGAGGAGGTTAGTTACAATCAAAGGAGGCACAGAATGTTCTGCAAAGTTCCCATTAAACTTCATTCTCATCCTAGAAATAACATAGAAAGTGGCATGGAAAATGCATGCTATATTATTACAGTAATTAAAATAATATAGTATGAAATAGAAAGGCAGGTCAATTAACAGGATAAGTAGGGAAGATAGCAAGCAATATAATAAAGTTGGTCTCAAAATTCAGTCCTGACAGGGGATGCCAGGGTGGCTCAGTGCTTAAGCATCTGTCTTTGGCTTGGGTCATGATCTGCGATCTAGCCCCGCATCCAGCTCCCTGCTCAGTAGGGAGTCTGCTTCTTCCTCTCTTTCTGTTCCCCCCAGCTACCTGTGCTCTCTCTCTCTCAAATAAATATATAAAGTCTCCAACATTAAAAAAAAATTCAGTTGGTACAGACAACATTAACCAACAAGATTTCTGGTGAGTGGTGACCTATTTAGAAATAAATCATATATAGATCATACAAAACACTGAAATAAATTCTAGGTCAATAACATCAGTTGTAAGTAAAATCAAAGTAGACCAGAAAGTCTCAAGGGCAGTTACACGGGAGAAAATAAACACTGAAAATAATCATATACAAAATATTTGTCTTCTGGGCTTATTGTACTGGACACCAAAAGGGACAAGAAGCATCATCTTTGTTGCTCTTCTATTTGTGAAGATTTTTGTTTTAATACTTACATGACCCAGTGCTAGTGATAGTGTTATATAAGTCACACAGACACTGTCATGGGAGTATATTTGTGCATAACTTTACTAACATCAGTCTGGTGACATTATATTGGAACTTTAAAAATTTCACCTACAAATATCCATCCTAAGTCAGTAATGACCTTACGGACACATAGTTACGTATGAGAATGTTTATACAACAATATTTTGAGTTCATTTAACATTACTGAAAGTTCAGCAAGAGTACTAAGTAATGGTTTATCCGTATGATGGTCTATCATGAAGCTACTAATTTCACATTTTTTAATTATTCTAATGATATGGCAAAGTCATTATAGGTAATGTTAGGTTTCAAAAAAGGCCGACTAAAAACTCAGTAGAGGATAATCTCAATTATGTTTATATATCAAAGAAGAAAAAACCCAAAGAAAATACGCCAAAATTTAATCATGGTTATCTCTGAGATGTTGAAAATGCTATTTCGGTTAATTCCTTATTTTAAATTCTCTGAGCTATTTTCAATAAGTAGATTCCTTGCACATAACTGAATGTTTCTTTCCATAGGTTTGCCATATGCATACCTAATAAAATAAAAACAATAAAAATACAGAGATTAATATCATTATTAATCTGTGAGCTTGTTTTGAAACCTTTCTTTAGTGGCTAAAATCATTAGTGCACCTACATTTAAATAACCATTACTTTAAATTTTAGTTTCTGGAGTAAATCTAATACAATATGATTTTAATTGCATTAAATGCTTTAGGCAAAGATAGATATTAAAAAGTTAGAAATAAACAACATGTAGAAGTCATATATCTAAACCACTAAGATGATATAAAGTTTTTTGTTTTTTTTGTTGTTGTTGTTGTTTTTAAGATTTTATTTATTCGACAGCAAGAAACATAGCGAGAGAGGGAACACACAAGCAGGGGGAGTGAGAGAGGGAGAAGCAGGCCTCCCGCCGAGCAGGGAGCCTGATGTGGGACTAGATCCCGGGTCTCTGGGATCAATGACCTGAGCCAAAGGCAGTTGCTCAACCAACTGAGCCACCCAGGCATCCCTAAACCACTAAGATGATATAAACAAAAAAAAGAATTAATCAAAAAGAAAGAGAATTATTACTGGCTTTAATTTCTTAGGATACTATTTTACATCTTTTAGCTTTTCTGCATTTCCAAAATATGCTATAATGAGCATACATCATTTTTTACTTTTAAAATGGAAATTATCTTTATTTTTAATTATACAGAGTATATATATACATATAACCTAAGCCTTTTAATTATCTTGTTGATCAGAGTACCTTATCACTTAAAATCATCTGCTGTAAAAAATTCTGCCTTTTGATGACATGTCACTTGTTGCATATATATATATATATATATATATATATATATGGTTTCATTGTTTAAAAAATCAAAATGATAGGTAGAAAAGGCAAAGAACAAAATTGCCTTTAAGGAATATGAGTAGATTCCTCAGGGTTGCATTCTAAGACAATTCATCAATTTCGTCTTCCACTTAGTGATTCTCTCTTCAGTGTTCTCTAGTCTCCTAATCAGTTATCTATACATTTTTATTTTACAAATCAATATGCTGAATTCCAAAACCTTTCATTGATGATTTTTAAAAGATAGGTTACACACTCATTTCTGTGTATATGCATTTTACTTATTAATAAATTCTTGTTCTGGTTGATCTTTAACTGTTTTCTCAGTTAAAAGCTTCTCATTTTTCAGTTTACTATCTTGACTTTGAGTTGTTAGTCTTCAACCATTTGGTTATTCATGTTTAGGTCTGGGGATTCCCAGCTGCTTTGTTTTAGAGTACCGGTCTGCTAATTGCAATATCTCTCCAATAAAACAACACAGATGCCGACACACAGCCAACTTGATTGATGGTACTTGGTCATCTGGACTTGGGGATTTCCTTTGCCTGGGAGTTTTTATGGCTACGCTGGTAATTTCCTGCCTCCTCAAGCCAAGTACATTGGGACTTTCCTGCCCCTACTTCTTTTGCTTCCTCTTGCTCCAACGCTGAAAGTGAAGTCCAAGATAACTATATTAAAAAGGTCAGCTATGCCCCTTCTTTACCATTACAGACTTCCAGGCTAAAGCAGAGAAGCTGGAAAAGAGGCAAAAATTTAACCTTTTAGCATGCAATTTCAGAGGACTAGAATGAGACTCTCCTTATAACTAGAAATCACCAGGGTGCTTTTTATTTCTAATTATCCAAAAAGAAAAGTGGTAACATGCATGAGATTTGATTCATAGAGAAAAAGTTAATCTTTACATCAGTCTGAGAAGACGAAGCTTTATTGCGGGGAGCCGTCCCCTGCCCCGCTGGCTGACACAGCAAGGAAAAGGCAGTCTGAGCACAGCTCCTGCTACATGGAGGGAAACTGGCATCTCCTCTCTCTACTGATAATTCTTATCTTAAAATTCAACACATCATTCTTGGCAGGGCCTCAGGGTGCTCCAAACCAAACCGATAAGAGTTCTTTACTGACACCACATCGAGACCATCCCCTTAGCCCTACTATAAAGACTTCAGATCAAATCACTGAATAAGTTTCTCCCAGCACCTTCCCTTTGAAGACAGGCAGATCCATAGGAAAGTTTCTAATATGGTTAAAGGCCCTTGAGCTAGGAATCAGTTTATCCCCAAAAAAAGAGCTTTATCTACAGATGAGGCACGAACAAGGGCAGAATGTAAGTTACTACATATTAACTAATGACAGATGGTGGTTGCCTCACCGAGGCCTACATTCCAGGAGCATCCTTGCTACACAAACACCCACATTGCCTTCTACTGGTCTCTACAATGAGAACGGAGAATCAATAGTCAAAGAATAACAAGGTAGTTAAAAAACACTGCCATTCGTACAAGGTCTTGCTAGAGCAGGGTCCTGATGGTACTTACACACACAGTTATAAAGAAAAGGCCTATGCAAACAACTTAAATCCTCCCTCTACAAAATAAATAACACTTGCTCCTATTACGGTTAATGGGCTAGACAGGATGACTCCTAGCTGGTTTACCAATAGCCTGGCTTATATCTTCATGTTTAACTCCAATGTAACTTACTAACCTAAGCCTTTTTAATTATCTTCTTGATCAGAGTACCTTATCACATAAAGTCATCTGCTGTAAAAAATTCTGCCTTTGGATGATATGTCACTTTATGCCTATAAATAACGACACTGAAAGCGGCAAGACAAGACAGAGATGCAGGGAAGCCAGCTTCTCCCTCTCCCTCTGTGCCTGCTTGTGTTCTCAGTCTTGCTATGTCTCTGTCAAGTAAATAAAATTTAAAATATACATATATATATATACATATATATATATATATATATATAGAGAGAGAGAGAGAGAGAGAGAGAGAGAAGAGAGAGATGCCTTCCTGGTGACCAGAAAGAATCCCTGAGGCTCTCATTCCTCTCACCGACACCGTCCATCCTTCAGGGACTCCTGGTTCAGCCGGAGCTGGACTTTGGCACTTTCTGTGTGCACACTAGCTGTCCTTGCTGGTTATTCAAGCTCGGCTGATGCTTCTGCACTTCGGAGGCAGAAAGAAATTAGTCTGAACTCCCTGGCTACTCTTCCACCATATGCCAATTCAGTGCCTTGCTATTTGTCGAAAGTCCCTGTCTGCCTTTGATACCATCCCCACAGGGCAGCAGAATTACCCAGGAATCACCTCAGCCCTCATGGTGGTTTTCACTGGGAATTTTAAGCTATGAATTTTTTCTTTAATCATGTAATATATAGAGATTAAATCAAGAAGTCAGAGTAATCACATGATACTGTCCAATAGAACTTTATGGAATGATGAGAATGTTCTATGTTCTATGTCTGTGCTTCCCAATTCAGGAGCTGCATGTGTCTGGTCAGCACTTAAAATGGGGCTGGTACAGCTGAGAGACTGTATTTTATATTATATTTAATTTTAATTAATTGAAATTTCATTTATATTATATTTAATTTTAATTAATTGAAATTTCAATGGCCACATGTGTGAGTGTGAAACACTGTATTAACTTGTGATGAAATAAGAAAACAGTCAGAAACAAACCATAAGAGACTCTTAACAATAGAGAACAGGGTTGATAGAGGAAAATGGGAGGAGGTTGGGCTCGATGGGTGATGGGTGGGCACTTATTATAATGAGCACCGGGTGTAGTACGTTTGTGATGAACCACTGAATTCTACTCCAGAAACCAATATTGCTTTGTATATTAACTAAAATTTAAATTAAAAAACCGTAGTAGCCTTAAATTATTACCTAAACCATGTGCCATAATGCATGTTCAAATAATTAGATATATAGTACGAATTCATAAAATCAGCAATATCACTTCACACTTTTCTCCCTTGCCTTCTGTATATTTCTATATTACTTCTTTTGAGTTGTCTTCATCTTATTCTCATATCTTTTTATAAACACATCATTTTATTGTGCACCATTTAAACTGACAAGGCACAGACTTTGAATTCAGGATTCACAACTGAGACATTTTCTGGTGTCTCCGTAGTCATTTGGGTGACACTGTCAGTAAAAAGAAAAAAAAAATGAACATAAATGCATTCATAAAAAGCAGTTGTTTTGTCCCTAATAAATCATGAGCTTTTGTTATATTTGTTCTTAATAAATAGTGTTACAAGGGCACTTCAGGACATAAGAGCTGGATTTTGGAATTGGATAGAAAAATGAACATTTGAATTACAAATTTATAACTTGTGAGGTATTGATCTTGGGAAAGTGTGTCTCAATATTTTCCTCTGTAGAATGGGAATAATGATACCAAAATAGAACTTTTATGGGGATATTATAAGATAACAAAAAAGGGAGAATATTCTTATCAACTAATGTAAATTCCTTTTTACACAGAGTGCTTTGAAGCATAAATGGTTGGCTCAGTTGTTTGAGCACCCAACTCTTCATTTCAGCTCAGGTCCCGATCAGCGTTATGAGACTGAGTCCTGAGTTGGGCTCCATGCTCAGCTTAGAACTCGCTTGGGATTCTCTCTCTCCCTCTGCTCCTCCCTCCCACTTGTGTTCTCTGTAATATAAATAAATAAAATCTTAAAAAAATAGATTTAATACTTCAGAAATCATTATATAAACTGTATTTCAAATACCACAAAAAGAAGTTATAATAGTGATCTTAGGTTAGCAGAAAATTACATGAAGATTACATGCTGAACTAGGGGATAAAGATAGAGTAGGTGGAAAGGTGGAGGATCCTGAAACAGTAACAGAGGATAAGGAAGGAGGCAAGGAAGAGATACACATATAAAAGTGCTATTTAAGGGGTGAGGGGTGGCCCAATCAGTTGAGTGAACTTGATCTCAGCTCAGCTCTTGATCTCGGAGCTGGGCATGGAGACCACTTAAAAAAAAAAAAAAAAAAAAAAGTGCTATTTAAAAATCAGACCTCTCTGGGCGCCTGGGTAACTCAGTGGGATAAAGCCTCTACCTTTGGCTCAGGTCAAGATCTCAGGGTCCTGGGATCGAGGCCCATATCAGGTTCTCTGCTCAGCAGGGAGCCTGCTTCCTCTTCTTTCTGCCTGCCTCTCTGCCTACTTGTGATCTCTCTGTCAAAATAAGTAAATAAGTAAATAAATAAATAAAATCTTAAAAAAAAAAATCAGACCCCTCCAAAACTGGATTTTATTATTTGTCTTTAGTAGCTATCTTCATAACTATTATGTGCTATATCTCTCCCCCACCTCAAAAAGCAATAATGTGTTTTCTTTCAGAGAGCATCTCTACAGTGATTTCATACCAGCCAAGGATGGGCAGTAGGGCTAATTGGAAGGAGAGCTGTACCACACCTCTTAGAGATTCCTCATTCACCCACTGAACTTGATTAATGTGTGCATCCTGAGAAAAAGAAAGTGTATTTTGTCGCATGCTGTATTGTTTTATTTATCAGAAAATGTCAGCAAGGAGCTTCCCAGTTATTAAGATTCTAACCTACTGATTTAAAACATGAGGACGTCCTCTGATTCCCCAGGGAGAGTGGCTACATATTGTAGCTCTTAGTAGATTTTTTAAGTTGCCAGTTTTTACAAGTCTATTTTCTGCATAATGTCTGTGAGTTTAGCAAGCTTCTCTGCAACCGCGCTCAACAGACAGATTGATGTGGGAGCCAGAGGTACCATGGTTAGTTCGAACATGCTGCATTCTAAAACACAGGAAACAAAATATGCCAGGGATCCTGAGAGCAGCCTCATTGCCTTGAAGTCATGATTCATTTCCTTTTGATCATTTTCATTGTTATCACCCCTCTTGAGGATCGTAATCTCCCACTGATAAAACATGGTTTTTAGACTATCCTTTCCATATTCTTCCTATTTAGTCCCTTAACCATGGATGGGTTTCTCTAAAATAATTGCCTTGAATTTCTGGGAGGTGGCAGGTCACTTTCTTGAATGGGTAAAAACACTTCTCACTTCCCCTATCCTGACATAAGTAATGAGTAGTTTCTGAAGAGGCCCTGGAACCCTTCCTCAATCCTTTTAACTCTCCACTGGAAACAAAGGGTGACTTTATGATCAAGTGCCTTCCCAACATGACATCAAACCTCCTTTCCAAATTGTTTTCATCATGACTTCCTGTTTGTTGAATGTTTCAGCAGCGCTGGATTATTACCGTTCCCAAAGTTCTCTTGATTCTTCACCCACAGGCCTTCACTAACATTGTTCCTCTGCGTACAGTATCCTCCTATTATCTCTATTCTCTAAGGAGTCAAAGTTCACCTTCCGGGTGAGGCTCACCTGTAGTGCTCACCGTCAGTTCCCACCCTCACCACCTAGATCCTTTTACCAGCCCTTTGCGCCATTCCCAGTTTCGTGCTTTGTTTTTAACAGCTTGCACCCTGTGAACTTTTTAAGAGGCCTGTCCTGGGCCTCTTGCCAAGTCCTGGGGGTTCATCACTACCTCAGGGATTGCCCATCACTAGCCACTGCCTGGTGTTAGAGTACAGAAACTTAGCTTCCTTTCTTAAATATGGGAGGTGCTGAAGTGTAACTGATGCTCTGTAGCTTCCTGCCAGCTCAGGCTGAAATTAAGTCGTTGTCCAAAATTGGTTGCCCCCTTGACTGACTTCTTCCCTTCCCTGTCTTGCTTTCCCTCATTCTCTTTTTTGTTTCTCTTGGGTCCCCTTTCTTAATAACTCCCTGATTCATCTCTCAGAATCTGATTCTGAGGAAGATGACCTAAGATAATACCTCTCTCGGTAATGAAAATAGGAAGCATCCATAATGTTTTCATTTACTTAATCACTTAATCTACTCATCATAGAATATTTACTGATTACATAATGCATTTATTATTCAATATTAAGAGCCTATTGTACACCAAGTCTTATTCCAGATAACAAGGATACAGAAATGTATTTTGTTTATGTATACTTTTTTAATGTCACTTTGATTATGGCCATTTATGTTCTTCTCTACATACTTTAAAAAAAAATTTACTTATTTTAGAGGGAAAGAGAGGAAATGTGAGCACACGCACAATGAGAGGGGCAGAAGGAGAGAGAGAGAGAGAGAATCCGAACAGACTCCCTTCTGAGCAAGGAGCCTGATGAGGAGCTCCATCTCTCCACCCTGAGATCATGACCTGAGTCAAAATCAACAGTCAGATGCTTAGCTGACTGAGCTACCCAGTCTCCCCTTCTCTGCGTACATCTAATGAAATCATTTTGAGGGCAGAAAGAGAATGTTCTCTTTTGATTTCACCTTAGCTAACACAGTGCTTTATATGTAGTAAGGGTTCCACTAATTGGAAATTTTGTGAGGAATTGGGAAATACATTTAACTTTGTTCAAGAGAGAGAGAGAGAAGAAAGGCAAGAATTTTATTTATTTATTTATGTTTTAAATTTATTTTAATTAAACTGTATCCCCAATGTGAGTCTTGAATTCATGACCCGGAGATCAAGAGTTTCCTGCCCACTGACTAATAGGTCATAAGGCTACTAGGAATATACATCAATAATTAAGTTTGGCTTGCCTCATTTTTGTGGATTACTTTTGAGAGATGAGAAACAAAAAAATGTGCATAAATATCTATGTATTTCCAATTATAACTTACAATTTCTTCAACAGGCCTCAAGTAATCATCCAGAAACACAGCTCAAAACATCCCTGAGAAGGACATAAAACTAATGTAAGAAAAGTGTTTATTTTTCTGTTTTCAGAGCTTTCCTACTAAATTAATTATATAAATCAGAAAGCATTAGCTTACTGCAGTCTGAGACATAGAATTGATTTCTCCTTTACTCCAACACTGTTTGCTTACTGTCTTTGTTAAACAAGACATGATCTTTTGTTTGGTCTCTTCCAACAGTCTCTAACTGGATCTCTGCCTTTGGTGTTGCCCCAGTGTAGCTAGTTCTTCTGTAGTTATCTGCCTTAGTTAACCTTTCAAAAACAAACTCTCTTCTTCTCTGCTGAAAGCCTTCCATTGCGTAAACATCTGTGTCTTCATATCTTGTTAGGTAGCTGGTCACATATCGCCTGTCTTCTGAAAGTTCCTACTCAGTCACTCCCTAGGGCACCTCCTAACCTGAAGTCACAGGCCACATCTTTCCTACAGTTACTCTGTCATAAGCATTACCCGTACTGCTTTCATTGCTATCAGTAGGATGCATTCTGCCCTTTCCCTTCCATATAGGTGGCCACTTTCTCTCTTAACCTTACTGCTGGAAGCAGGGGACAGCCACTTCTTTAATTCTCCCAAATACAATTAGAATTGACATTGTTTGAAGACTTTGTGTATTAGTTAACTACCCCATCCTTTATCTCTCCAAATTCACTCCTATATATTCCCATTTACATATGTCTTTATTACCGGAAGAATACAACATTTTATTTTCTTTCAACTGTACTTTTCCCATTATTCTTGGTCCATGCCACCATAGAGCAGTTACCACGGTGCATTATACATATTTTTATTTGGGTTCCCTGATCAGTTTCCTGCCTATGAATTTTGCATTGTTTACTCACCTTTGTGTTGCTATCCTATGTCAGATTACCCAGCATATAACAAGAGCTCGATACCTTTATTGATTACATTGATTTTTTTCAACCATATTAAAATACGAAGATTCTACCAGATATTTACTATGAAATTATTCATTGTTGATCTGAAGGACAGATTTCTAGGGAAATACAAAACAATATTTCTTATAATGTCAAATAGTTTAGGTGATATTTAAATTTTATTATAAAAGTTTAATGTTAACACAATACATATTCCCTAAAGAAAATTAAGACAAACTCCCAAGATAAAAACAAATTTCTTATAAACCAATTACAGAAACAACATCCAAAAGTAGTTCGTGGTTTGCATGCTTACATCTGGGTGTATATTTTCCATGTAGACTCACCTAATGATACTGCATTCTCCCTTCTTTAATACATTACACAGAGTAAATTAGGTGTTTTTGAATTGTGTCAACACCCTGTGAAATATCTGAGACACCTATGTAGTATTAGATCACAACAGGTTAATTTTATTACTTTTTTCTAATAAGAGGGCAACTTTATTGTAAGAGATATGTTCTTGAAAATCTCAGTGTAAAACTTACTCATTTCAGAACTTAGCTTGTTAAAAGATGACGTGTTTTTCGGGGACTACTTAAAGTCTGTGACCATAGCAGAAATAGCTTATAGTATATTCAGTCTTCCAGCTTTATTTTATTATTCAGTTTAATTCAATAAAGAAGAATGTTATTTCTATAGGAAATGCTGAATGGTTTCTTCCGATTCTTAGGTTGAGTTTTTCATTGGGCTAAATTGGTGTCACTCTTCCAACATATGATATAGCTCCCTTTTCTATTCACATACATTCCAGTGTCCTTTTTTTAAAGATATTATTTATTTATATCAGAAAGAGAAAAAGCATGTACACATGTGCCAGCATGAGTGGGGGGGAGTAGAAGAGGGAGGAGCAGACTCGCTGCTGAACAGGGATCCTGAGGTGGGGCTATATCCTGGGACTCCAGGATCATGACCCCAGCTGAAAGCAGATGGTTAACCAACTGAGCCACCCAGACAACCCTTCACTGTACTTTTTTTCATCCTGTAAGGCAGAGATATATTTCATCATGAAGTAGAAAAGTATAATGTTGGGATAAGGTCTCCTCGTAGTTACTAGTAAAGAGGTCCAGACAAAATCTAAACTAATACTCTTAATTTCAAGATCAATGTTCTAGTCTAAAATGCATCTTGGGGTTCCCTTTAGGGTAAATATTTTCAAAAAAGTAGCAACTTCCTTTATGAAATAAGGAGAATGAGTCCAGTAATTATCAAGATCAAATATAAAAAAAAGTCCAAGTCTGTATATTTGTGAAGGTATTGCAATGTTATTAATAGATACTGTGTGTTTTTATTTCAATATATTCATGCATTCAATATACAAAGACATTTTATATCTAGTTACTCTTTCTATATTGAAAACTGATTGAAAATTATATAAACAATATATACTATTAAAAAGTAATAGCTAATAAATACTCACAAAAAGTCAAAATAAGAAAAAAAAAAGACAGAATTATGTTTCCCATCTTAGGGAAAACATAGTCTCCGTTCCAAAGTTAATTTTGAAGTATAACTTCTGTTTTGTCCTCCCCACCTTTCTTGCCTTGCTTTCTTTAAAGTACAGGTGGTATTTATAATTTTAATATTAAAATATGAAACTTCTGGGAAGAACTCTCACCATTTTGTCAACTCTGACTATCATTACTTTGCAGAACATTCAGTGTTAAGGGTAGAGGCTAAAGAGCTGAGAGAAATCTGCTGGGAACTTTCTAGAGTCACGTAACAAATGAGAACTTGTCCTTCCCTCTGTGAAACCTGCTCTTGACTTGAGAATTCTACCCATAACCTCAGCAGGCAGAAATTTCATGCAGTAGATGCTAAGCAATGCTCATCTGTGTTCTCCCCTCAGACCTCTGTGTGTGAAGACCCACAGAGCACCCACCTGTGGTGGGGCTTTGTCAGGGGTAGCAAGCTCACAGTGTTCTCTTCTGAGTTACTGTTACCAAAAATAATAAGGTGTCTGTAAGGTCCAGTTTTGAAATCCAAGTCACCATCCTGTTTACTCAGAAAAACAGCTCCAGGTGTTATGGATAAATGGCTCCTGGGAAAAAAAAGGCGAGCCAGATTGGGGGGATACGCCCAACAAGTTAAACCCCTTAATCTCCCATCCAGGGAGTGTCCCGGGAGGTATTTATATAGAAACTAAAAATGGGTGGCCTATTACCGGTGCTTGGGGTTGGATGGGACTGCCCAGGTGCCCCCACCTCTGCGGTCCAGGGCCAATGCAAGTGCAAATTAACTCAGGCAAGCCAAATGAGTGGGTCAGCTCCAATGCTGATGTGACCCTAGTCAGCTTGTGATTTGGGGGGATGCCTATAAAAGCTGGCCTGAGAAGTTGGGCATGGTCCTTTTCTCCCCAGAGAGAAGAGACGTTGGCCCTGGGGCCAGTAAGATTCTGATGCTTGGAAATAAAGCTCTGTTTAACCTTTGCTTTTGTATCAGCCTCATTCCTTTGACCAATGGACCCTATTATCTGTAAATTTGTTTTAATTTTGGCATCAAAGTTTTTCTAGCAAGTTATAAAAACTTCTAGAATCCTTTTGCCAGTGGAGTCAGACTTAGTCTTTCAGGCAGAGTGTGACTGGGTTTTAATGCCCCCTGCTGGGAAAGGTTTGCAGTAAATGCAACCCCTTTGCATAAATAAAGTCCTACTTTTGTTGTAGCCTAAAGGAAACTGCATTTACTCACCTTGTCTTTTCAATGTTTGTATGTTAAGGTTGTGATTTGTGTGTAGCATTTCCCCCTTTCTTTGCAAAGCAGTTACAGTGCAAAGGCTTGAGAGCCTCACAGCAGTATTTGGATCCTAGTTCTTACCGGAGGAATGACTTTGACTAAGTTACTTAAATCCCCAGTGTTCCTCTCTTTGTTCATGAGTGAGAATGATAATAACGCTTTATAAGCTTGCTGTGGGGATTAAATAATATATTTAAAGTGATTAGTACACAGAAATCCCAAAAATGTGGAGGTGTGGGGAAACAAGAGATAAGGCATGTGGGGCAGAGGACCACTCTGCCCTAGACCTGTGGGGTGGGCGTCTTTAGAATGATCACCTGTGACCAACAAAGGAAAACCAACCCCTAAAATGGAAGTAAGCCACTAAAGGTATTATCAAGAGATGTGAAGAGGATTTAAGGTCCCTGGTTAGCTTCTTATAAAAGACCAACCCTAAAGGCCCTTGTTGGCAACCCTGTTGGGACCCCTCTCACTCTTGAGAACTTCTATCGTGTTAAAAAAAAAAAAGTGATTAGTACAGTGCCTGACAGAATCACTGCTTTGGCATAGCAATGAGATGAGAACCAAATATGACTAAGGACCTATACAGGGATGTCTGCTAGGACAGCATCTGGAATAATTTTGGAGAATAAGAATACCTTGGGTAAGTCCCTACTGAGACCTAATATCACACACACACGCACACACACACACACGCACACACACAAGGTCTAGTTGTAAGGAATAGTACTGTGACTAACGGGTGACTCATGTCAGTCAGTTAGCATCTGTACTGGCCCCTCTCCACAGTGATTTTCCTGGGATTAGTAATCTAGAAAGAACTTCAAAAAGAAGGTATCATAAATTCTATATGAAAACATGATAGGGAAAAAAGGTGAAAAATTGGAGAAAAAATGATGAGAAAAATCATTATCAGCTGCAAATAACAGAATGCCTAACTAACAGAGACTTGGAAATAGCAAACATTTCTCTCTTCTAGCACAAACTCTGAGGAAGGTGGTGTTGGTGCTGGCCAGTAACCAGTGCCACCAAGGGCTGTCTTTCATTCTTTCTGCTCTGTCACTTGCTGGATCAGTATTGTTTGCCTTTCTAGTGACAGCTTGTCTCCTGTGTTACCAAATGTGATTTATTCCCAATAGTATCTCAATCTTAAACAATGGAGGGGCAGAAAAAGAGTTTTCCTCTCCTGAATCTCTCTCTCTCTCTCTCTCTCTCTCTCTCCTTTTCTATAAAGGAGCAAAATTATTCCAGATGCTGTTCTAGGAGACATCTCTGTATAGGTCCTTAGTCATATTTGGTTCTCATCTCATTGCTAGGCCAAAGCAGTGACCTGTAGTGTATCCTTTAGATATTTAATAGGGTCTGTGGTCAAAGAACTAAGGCTGATACAAAAGCAAAGGTCAAGCAAAGTTTTATTTTGCACCACGCATTGAGAATTATACTGGCCCAGGCAAGGGTCGCCTCTAAGGAGAGAATACCTCCCCCCTTTGTCTTACAGGCTACCTTTTATAGGGCAAAATCGAAAACCAGAGTTAATTTGCATCTCCATTGCTCCTGGCACCTGGGCATTCTTACCTGCTCCCAAGTACTGGTAACTGGCCATTCATTCTTAATGTGTATCTCCATTGCTCCCAGGACTGGGAGGTTAAGGGGGTTAACTGATTGGGCGTCTCCCCCAACCTGGCTCACCTTTGTTTTCCAGGAGTTGTTTGCCCATATTTCCTGGAGCTGTTTTTCTGAGTAAAAAGCAAGGTGGCTTGGACTTCTAAATAGGTCCTTACATTAGCAAAAGTCCTTGCTCAGACTAAGGTGACACAAGAATCTCAGGGCCACAGGCTTCCTGGTCAAGTTGTCAAGAAAAGACTTCCACAGACCTCTCTAAGTGGTAACCCATTCTGGACCCCTCTCACTCTAAAGAGCTTTTGCTTTCCTTTCCTTTCTCACCTTCACTTAATAAACTTTCACCATCACTTCACCCTTTTATGTCCCTGAAATTTATTCGTGGACTCTGTGAGATAAGAACCCTGCAATCCTGTTAACACCAGCTTCTAGAAATGCTGGTGGCTGTTGGCTCTCAGATAAATTTCACTCTGAAAATTTCCCTCAGTATCTGAGAGACTTTTCATCCAAGTTTCCCCTTCCCCTCAAGGGCAGATTGTTTTCCCATAATGGATGTTGTGGTGGTATAAAGACCTAGTTCCCTTGCCTTAATATGAGAGAATTCTAACAGTCCATCCCAGCAGCTGACATTTTTATTGGGATCCCTAGCAGCTCAGCTCCTCTCCCTGTACAATCCGTACAATCAAGATTTTTTAATTCTCCACTGGCGTTATTTTTTAAAGCCCTCCTCAGTCAAGCCCCCTGCAAAGAGAATGCCACCTCAGAGTCTATACTTTTCGGGAACCTGACTCCTTGGACACCACTCACTGAAGGAAGTGAGATAATGTGATTGGCTTAACAATGGTGATTCATTCAAAAGCACCCTAAGGCCAGAGCAAAGCACAAGTTCCTGTTTTTCTAGTTGCTCTTAGTGCCTAGAGTATTCTCCTCTCAGACATCCAGGTAGCTGACTCCCTCACCTCCTTCAGACATTTGCTCAAATGTTACTGCCTCAATGAGGCTGAACACAAATCTATCCAATATTTCAGTCTTTCTCCTCTTCCCATCTCCCTGGGCATTCTGTATCCTCCCACCCATCTCCACAGTTTTTATTTTCCATAACACTTACCATCTTCCAGTTTCTTATATTTTGCTTTCTACGTCGCTGATTTTATGCCTACATATGTTGTTGGATTATATAACATGTATAGCTCTCCTATTAAAATGTAAGCTCTGCAATGGTAACTGTTTCTTACTACTTTCATTCATTGATATAGCCTGACTATGTAGAAGAGGTTTATGGCACATACAGGCACTCAAGACTGGCAGTCCAAAGTCAGACAGCATGTCAGTGTGGATAAAAGCAAGTGCATCAATGAGTTATTAATGTGGTAGGTCAACACTGGTCCATTATCAATAGTAATGAGTAGAATGTGAGAGATGAGATGGGGAAGGTGTTCAAGTTGTTAGGCGATCATTTAGTGATGATATTGTCACACATTGAGATGGCGATCTCAGTAAAAGAACCTGGTTTGGGGGTAAATGATGGATATTATTGAGGCCTCTGTGGGACATTTGGCTAAGGTATGGTAGACAGTGGGATTCATGGGGATGAAATGTAGATGGAGAACATTTATATGGGAATCCTAAAAATACAGATATAAATTTTAATTTCACAGGATTTTTAGTATGTATAGTGAGAAGAGAAAAGGACTTGCTAGAATCATGATGAAAAACATGATTTAGTGTTTGGGAAAAGGAAGTGAAGCCAAGAAAAGAAGATCAAGAAGTATCTAGACCATGAGAAGGAAATGTGTCCATTATGGGGATGGTAGAATCAAATTTTTAAGTGATGATGGAAGAAAAAATTTAAAAAATTATTAAATCAGAGGAATAATTCTTAAATACATGCCAAGTAAAATGAGGATTGAGAATTATTTATTTAGGCAAAAAAAAAAAAAATGACGTTTTCCACAAAAAGGCTGATTAACCACAAAGTAATTTCCTTTTTTTTTTTTTAGCACAAAATGTACTAGAAGAGTCATATTTTTCCTTCAGTGAAATCCCCAACTATGTATAGAGCCTAGGGTGTTTTTCAAAACTATGAACGTAGATGTAATATATATGCCTCTGATGTGCTATGTTTTGGTAAAATAAGAGAACTGAGAAGATATAAAGAAATTCTTTACATAGTGAAGTAAACTTTTGTAGCAACAGATGTGGGTTGACACCAGCAATTTATCTATGATGAATCAATCAATAAACATTTATTAAGCACCTGATTGTAATTTAGGCACTATTAACAGTATACACTGGGCAGGGAGACTACAGAAATAAGTAAGTCTAACCACTGTCTATTAAAACACTGTATTTTTAATTTATTGGGCACTGATAGATTCTAGGACATTCTGTTTCCATTTTTTTTAATACCCCACAACCAGAGAATTGATCCATTTCTTGCCTATAGCAGTATGTTAGCAGGGTTAGAAGACTGTATGGAAGTCAGCAGAGAAATTATTGTCATTTCTATCCTTATTTTCTCCAGTTCCTTCTTGCCTCAGTTTTCTCAATATTACTTTACTGCTTTACCAGTAGTGTTAATGAACAAAGGATAGATGTTGAATATTGCTTTTTAGTAATAAGCAACAATATCAGTACAATAAAATACTTTTTAAAGAGATAAAATACCCTTGGATTACCCTCTCAATTGAGTATGGGAACTCAATAAATCCATCAATTAATTTATGACTTTCAAAGTTTTTCTCCCCCATTCTTTGATATTTCATGGAGAAGAGTCTGTGTGTTTTGTGTTGTGTGTTTCTTTTATTTCCTTGAGCTCATATGAAGTCCTTTTCAACCTAGTCTCTTTCCCTCACATCCACTGACCCTGGCTTTCTCTCTTTCTGTATATCGGAAGTTCCATATTATGTATGCCATAATATCTAAAAGAGTAAACTTGAATTGATGATAATAAAAGGAAATTATGAGAGTTGTCATCAAAGAAAGTCCTGGGTTTTCTAGGATGAAAATTACTTATAATATACTGAAAGGAAAAAAAAATCACAAACTCAGATGAGAAATGAGAGCATTTTATAGGGTAATAAAGAAATAAAATCTGGTAAAATGTCATGGCAGATTGCAGTATATTCAGTATGGGAGGTGGTTCATGGTTTTCTTCCAGGTTTGACACAGAAGAATAACTTTGTTCAAAGTAAATAGTTTTCCTCCTGGGATTTAAAGACATAGTTTATACAATAAATAACGGTGGTTATTTATATATAAATAAATATATAGAGATAGCTAAGCAAACATACATATATACAAACATATACAAACACACACATACATATCTGATATGTATGTGGATATATATATACAAGTACTTATGTATTTAATGACCTATCAACTTATAAACAAAGATGAGTGATTCTTAAAAATGAGACATGGATAAAAGCCACCTATATAGTTATAAATTCTTTAAAGCTATTTTATTTATTTTTAAAAATATTTTATTTATTTATTTATTTATTTATTTATTTATTTATTTATTTATTTGAGAGAGAGTGAATGAGAGAGAGGATGAGAGGGGAGAAGATCAGAGGGAGAAGCAGACTCCCCACAGAGCTGGGAGCCTGATGTGGGACTCGATCCAGGGGCTCCAGGATCGTGACCTGAGCTGAAGGCAGTGGCTTAACCGACTGAGCCACCCAGGCGCCCCTTTAAAGCTATGTTAAAGAAAGAAATAAAATATTTTTTTTTTATTTTTTAAAGATTTTATTTATTCGACAAAGAGAAACACAGCCAGAGAGGGAACACAAGCAGGGGGAGTGAGAGAGGGAGAAGCAGGCTTCCCACCGAGCAGGGAGCCTGATGTGGGACTCGTTCCCGGGTTTCCGGTATCATGACCTGAGCCGAAGGCAGTCGCTTAACCAACTGAGCCACCCAGGCGCCCCAAGAAAGAAATAAAATCTTAATGGCTATCAGAATACTTATCTGGTACACGTAGCTAGTCAAACCCTGTGACTTACCACAGACTTCTCCTTGTTGCATCCATTGTTATCTTTTTTAGGTTTTCACTTGAGCACCAGATATGTTTTCAATGTTTTTATTTTTTAAAAAAGATTGTATTTATTTATTTGACAGAGAAAGACACAGCAAGAGAGGAAACACAAGTAGGGGGAGTGAGAGAGGGAGAAGCAGACTCCCTGTTGAGCAGGAAACTGGATGCGGGCTCTATCCCAGGACCCTGGGATCATGACCTGAGCTGAAGGCAGATGCTTAATGACTAAGCCACCCAGTGCCCTCAATGTTTTTGATATTTATAATTTCCTTACCTTTTCCTGGGCTTTATTTGTCTCACTGGGAAACTGAAACACTGTTGATGTTATAAGAAACAAGGCCATATTCATCTGGAAAATAAAGAGAAAGCTCACTTTTCTTAAATCTCCAACTTAAATCTCCAATAGCCAGATTATGTCAGACAGTATAAATACATCAGGTCTACTCTTTCCAAAAATTTTCTAAGGCAGTTAGTCACTTTTCCATTTTATACATCCAAAACTATCCTATTAAAGTTTAAGGCACTTGATGAAGTATATTCAATTAATAAATGACAGAGCAGGAATTCAAATTCTTCTTGACAGACTTTGCATGGCATTCAATGAGTAACTAACAGCATTGACCTTCCAGGGAAAATTTTTATGGTCTTTACAACATCTTAGTAATTATTTTGGAACCTAATCTCTCAAGACTTACCTATGATATTTCAGAATATTCCCTGCTCCCCTTCTCAAATCAAAGTCCATCAAGGTTGCATGAAATGTTAAATTTTGGCATTAACAACAACAAAATAACAAAAGAGACCTTGAGGCTCAGCATGGTTTATAGTTCAAGTTGAAGGGGAGCCCTCTCACACTATATCAAAAGGATTCTAAGAGTTGAAAAACTCTGGTAACTGGAAAATGACTCAGTCAGAATATATATTTGGGAAGAAAAAATATCAATATATAAAGTAAAACCAGTCTTATTTAGTCTTTCATGATGGAAGATGATTTTGGAAAATTTAGTGGCTCATGGAGTCTTCGACATAGATACCATATTCAGTAGCTTTAGGGCCTGGCATTGGTTGCCTACCTTTTTCATAATAATCATAGGCCATAACTGGGGCTGGCTGAATGTTGGACACAAGGTTGGTTTGCTCAACAGAGAAAGTAAAATGGTTTGCTGTACCAAAAACCTGTAAAGGCACAAAGTATAAAAACATCAGGTCTGCATCACACAAAGACACAAATCATAAATATGTTAGGTATAAATACATCAGCAGGCCTGCAAAAAAGAAAATCACAGGGCAAATTATCTCCAGAAGTTCATGATTTACTCAATTAAATTGATCTAGGATATCAGGATCTTACATGATGACAAAATAATGAGTCTGGTGACATTAAATTATATGAGATTTTAAGTTCCATTGTTTATATTGTGGTGCAAGAAATCTAGTTGAAAGCATTAGGGTAATGGAGACATTTATGCGAATGGTAATGATACACACATAAGAAGGGATCTAAAACTCTAAAACTCATGCCAGCCTTTGCTAGAGTTCAGGTAAGACTATAAAAGAATTATACATCTGCTGTGTGGCCATACTATGTTAGATGCTGTGAAGAATGAAAAACAGGGACATGATATTTCTGACTTGAGAGTCATCTAGTAAAGTAGCCAAAGCATATACAAAATAACGTTAGAGCCAACAGGGAGAAGATAAATTATCAGTGTGACTGAACAACACTGATCATCTTTAATGTCCCCTATTTTCTGACAAACCCTATCATAGATACAGTTGATCCTCGAACAATGCAGGGGTTAAGGGCACCAACCCCCAATGCAGTTGAATACCTGCATGCAAATTTTACTTCCCCAGAACTTAACTACTAACAGCTTACTGTTGACCAGAAGCCTTACCAATAACATAACACATATTTTGTAGGGTATATGTATTTTATATAGTATTCTTACAACAAAGCAAGCTAAAGAAAATGTTACTCCGAAAATCATGAAGGGAGAATATATTTGCAGTATTGTAATGCATTTATAAAAGAAAAGTCCTGTGTGAGTGGACCCAGGCAGTTCAAATCTGTGTTGTTCAAGGGGCAACTGGATATATTCATTTACATGTGAATAAAATACAAGCATCCAATTACGTTCAGAAAAGAAGAGAAAACCATGGAAGAAAAAGCAGTTATTGCTCAACTTACAGTTTCCAAGTAGAAAAGAACATGGTCATTCTTAACTTCAGTCTTCATCACTTGGCCATTGTTTTCAAGCTTTATAGAAATTGGCAGGGAGGGATGGAGAATAAATATTAAAGAATACATTCCAGTATTGAAAGTTTCATGCTTTTTACTTAACTGATTGTCAGGAAACTACATTATGGATGTTCCCTGTTCATGATATTTTTATAAACATAAGTAGGGACTAAATAACTAAATTATGAACTATGGGAAAAATGACTGCCAATTGCTACAAATTAAGAACACTGTCTCTCCAGAATAACAGCAAAAATTAACATGAACTCTGAATAAATTTGTTTAAAGAAAGGACTGCATGACTTTTTTAGCTAGTGAATTATTTTATCTACACACTATTGCTTTTTCTGTGCTGAAAATGTAGGCTTCTATTATTTACCTCCTCAATCGATGCCATGACTGGAGTAAATCCTGACAGCATTTTTATATCAACAAGGACCATATTGGAGTTATTGCGAATTCCAGTATACCTGAAATTTAAAAACAAACACAAGTTTAAACAACAGTCTGGAATAACGACCCATCTTACGGCAAGGATGACAGATATTTAGGTACCAAGTGACTGTATGTCAGGAGCCAATGCAAAAAGCTGAAGGGGGAAACCTGAAGAAAGTCACTCTCAAATATTTGATAATAGGCACAACTAGAGTGACAATGGACACATAAGTTGGAATAAAAAGTAAATTATCTGGACCCAGAATCTCCCAAATCTCTTTTAAGCTTCCCTGAGGCCTCAAAGTCCTAGCTTATAAACAAAGCTGATAAATTTATATTACATATACCTATCTTAGTCTTAGATTTGCACAATACTTAAAGGATAACTTTGTTTAGAAAGCAAGATGCTGGCAGAATCTTAAGAGTAGGCATGTCCCCAAGCCATGTAGGTTATGTCCCTAACTCTGGACAGCATTGTTGGGACACGAAGTTGAGAGTTCTATGGTGCATGTAGTTCTTACCTTAGCTCTGGTGTTTAAGAGATTTTCATTTGAAAATCCTAAGAGAAATCCTCCAAATGAAGTTTACTCAGTGTTTCCCCACATATTAACAAAGGCTAAAATTCCCTGGCAGCTATAAATTATATTTTAATTCAAGAGAATTATTTTGTCTACTCCAAAAAATAAAAATCTAAAATTTTGCTCTACACAGTTATAGAATAAGCATTTCTAAGTTTTCTCATGCTGGCCCATTTGTGCTTGTATTTAGGGGGAAAAACAGCATCTCCATTGTCCAAATCTGACAGTGCTTCCATACACACAAAACAATGGAGGCATTGCTGGGATATCAGTGAGGCAGAGCTTTCAAATTTATACTTGCATGCAGTATAAATCTTACTTGCATAAGTACTTAACTGTGGTGTGCACACATAGAGCTAGAAAGATGACCTAGATCAGCTCTAGAAATATTACCACCAATATATGAACTCATCGTGGTTACTATCATTAATATTGATTTTGCTACTGTTTAAAAACAATTTTTTTTCATCTAGTATTATCTTTCTAATCCAGAAGTTGATATCAAAATGAGACACTTACTTGATAGTTACTGTCAGGTCAAAATTACTCTGGAATGTATCAGAAGAGTTTTTCTTGATCATTTCCAAGGAAAGGGAAAATCCAGATGCTTTTTTAGGTAGTAGTACATTATATCTCAGGGTACCCTAGAAAGTACAGCAAGTCAGAAGACAATCCATTCACTTATCCTGTAGTAAAACCTGAAGGACTTATTTTTTTCTCTATTTTCACTATTGCACTTTATTTTACATCTTTACCATCAGGGAATAATGCAAAATGTAATTGTTCAGTTTTTAGAAAATGCAAGAATCTTGCATTTATGTAAAACAAATAATCTTGACATAATGGAAATATCAGAATGCTTTCTAACAGTGATATTCTTTACGACATTCCTCAGTCATCCAGCTATGCTTAAGAGTAAGTATCTCTTTGTAAAACAAGTTGCATTTTCACCTATTGATTAGAAAATGTCAATGAAAGAAAAAAGCAGAGATAACAAAGGAAATACACAATGATAAAATAACTCCATCCATAACTGAAAGAATAATCTAGCTTCTTACCTGGCAAATATCTATTTCTGTCTCAGGTAGATTTCTATTACCTGGATAAATGTACAGCCTTGTCCTTCTACATCTACTGTGTATCGTCCACGTGCTTTTCTTAGTTCAGAACGCTGGACCAGTAAGCGATTGTCATTGTTAACCTGGAAAATCTCATTGGATTCTTCATTGCTAAAGGTGACAGTGTTTTGATCATTAGAGAAGGTGAACTTCATGTAGTGGGTTATGGCAAGAAGACAAACAGCAGTATCCTGCGAAGAACAGTAGAAGCAAAGATCTAAGCTCGTTACAATGCAATATTAGTCATCATTTGACCATGAACTTGAAGTCAATCCATAAAAATATTCCTAAGTCAACAGAACAGGACAATACATCTGCTCATGCAATTGTTGTCATTTCGTCTCCCTCAACAAATCTTAGATTTTTATAGTCTAAAGGATTTTACAAAGTGTAGTCTCTGCTGTTGAAAATAATGCCAAATCTCTTCCAAAAATTGACATAATATAATATTATTTATATAACATTATCATCATATAATAATATTTTCATTATGTCAATTTGCTAAATATTTTGGCTGCCTTGGACAATGCTTATGCCCATCAATCTTCAAGGAAAGGAGTCAGAATCAGAAAATGATGTTGGTCGATTCACTAACATGGTTTTACTCAGAAACTAAGGCTACACCAGAGAAAGTAAGGAGGGAAGTGAAAATTTCCTTTGTGGAAATGAAACTGCATTTCTTTGAATTTTAACTTTTTTTCTGTTAAGACATAATCCACTATTGTTTTTATATACTCCTTTCTTCTGTTACTCTTTCCTTTTATTTGTGTTCCCCAATGTATACACCACAGAAATAGAGAGACTTCTTTTTTTTGACTGGTTGATATGTAGTATCATAGTATCATTGGATATCTAACTTATCATCAAGACTTTATGACAACAATCTCTCTTAATCCTATCTTCTACTTCTACTGTGTAAGTGGAGGTATAAATTAGTCATAAATTTCCTGAAAAGAGGCCTTTATTCATATATATAAAGAATTCTTACTAGTGTCTGTTACACAAGGATGGCCCAATGAATAGCTATTGACTAAATAATAGGATACATAAAATCAAATATTCTTCACCTCAAAAGACATTTTCTATGATTACCTTTGCTATCTAGATTATGGAAGAATAACATCTTTTGCATTACACATATTGTTATTAATATCAGGACCACATCAATCACCTGAGTGGAAGAGAAGCCCCCATGGGAATTCATCTGTTGGGCAAGCCACTGCACAATCTTACTGGCATAGGTGAGGTCAGGAGTTTTCTTGGAAAGAACAGCCAACAGCACATAACAAGTCTTCTCAGTCTCAGCAGAAGGTGCATGAGGAATAAAGGATGGGGATGCTTCTGTCTTGGGTTTCTTTGCTCTCTCCCAATGTATTACATTATCTGAGGAAAAGGAAGAATTTTCACCCACACCATGTAAACACCACGAATTACACATAAGAACAGTGCAAATTCCATTCCTGGCCTCTTTTGTGGTCTGAGATATGTACCCTCAAAATTCACATATTCAAGTCCTAATCTCTAGTACCTATGAATGTGACTATATTTGGAGATAGGGCCTTGTTAAAAAGAGTGATTCTGTTAAAATGAAGCTGTATGACTGGTGTTCCAATAAGAAGAGAAAATTTGGATACACAGAAGGGAGACCAGATAGACAGGCCCATAGAGGCCCATATGATGACAAAGGGAAAAGACATCCAACTATGTGTGAAGGCGAGAGACTTTAGAAGAAACCACACCTGTTGATACTTCAGTCTTGGACTTAGAGCTTCCAGATTAGTGAGAAAATAAATTTCTGTTGCTTAAGTCCCCTGGTCTATGGTATTTTGTTATGGTGGCCCTAGCACGCTAATATACTCTCCAGTAAAACTTCCTAAGATTAAAAGTGGTGTGTGATTAAGTCACACAAAGAGTACTTTTGGTCTATGGCCTGGTCACCATGCTTGATTTCCTTTACTTCACTCATTTGAAAAGAAATTAGCAGAAAGGAGAAAGAGGGAAGTAGAAAATAATGTTCTTTAAAGACAAAGGGGCCGCTGAAAATTCCAGAAGAGAAATGAAAGCATACCAGTGAAGACAGGGTTCCCATATGATTGCTAAGTTAAGTTTCACTGCTTTATTCTCAAGGTCATCCCCATTAGTAAAAGTTAATATTAATACTTACTTGTTTTGGTAGCAGATTGATCCAAGATCTGGAGTAAAGATTCCACTCGCTTCTCTCTTTCAGCTAATGCAAAAGCATAAGCTAGAATCGCATGGATGTAGCCATTCGTGACACCATCTTCCAGGGCCTCCTCTAGGCAAAAGAGCCCATTTCGTAGAGGAGGAAACTAGTCAAGAGAAGGATAATATATTTTAAAATAATACCTGAATACTTTATAAGCCTGCTGAATATTTAAACTAACCATTCTTTAAAATGTGTATAATGTACCTTTGAGTTATAGTTTACATACAAACCTATTCATATACACATGTATTATACTTTATAAATATTGTTGAAATTCATTTTTAATGGCAATATTTATATTTGGGAAATAAAATGTAAGTAATATTAAAATAGTAGTTTTATATATCATCAGTTATATTTTAATTAATAATATGTATTTCTTCTATGTGGCAAAGCATATGAGTTTATTTTTAGACAAAGGTATTTTACTCTAATGCTTAAAATAGAGGTTTATATTTCTAAAGATGTTTTTTGAGATATACCAAAGACTGAAAATTCCTGTTATCTTAGTTCAGAAATAGATTTTTGCATCAGATAATCTGAATTTGGGATGGGGGGTAGCCAATATGAATCATGCTTAAGTCGAAAATGTTTACACACTGAATTGGTTAGACAAACAGAATATTGGGTTATGTCTATACATAGAATAGGGGTTTTTAACCTGGAATTCATGGATGAACTTCAGGAGATAGCTCAATACCAGAAATGGTATGAAAAGCTTATGTATGTGTGCACTGTGTATTCCCCCTAGAGAAAAAGTCGAGTGCTCATCCCGGTTTCTACAAATCAAAAATGTGTGAGCAGCATTCACTTAAGAGGTGGTCGTGAATTAAGCACTCTCTTGATGTTTCATTCAGTCTGAGAATTTGAGATCACTCTGAAACCATAATCAATGTAATGTGCACTGAAGTGACTGGAACTCAAGGATGATGGGAAGCCATACAGTGAAATTGAGTCCAGCTTCAAGGAAGGCTCCGACAACGTATGCAGTGAGTAAAATGTCCTCTTCTTCTCCCCCCTAAACACAAAGGGACAATTAATCAGAGAGAACAGTAAAACACACACACACACACACACACACACACACACACACACACACACAGAAGAGCTATTCTTCTGAACTGAAATGAAGTATGAAAGAAACACTGGAACAAATACCTTTAAAAACAAAACATGTTGAGTAAAATAAGTCAAGCAGGGAAAGTCAAATATCATATGATTTCACTCACTTGTGGAGCATAAGGAGTAAAGGAAATGTGAACTGGGGCAAATCAGAGAGGGAGACAAAGCATGAGAGACTTTTGGACTCTGAGAAACAACCTGATGGTTTGGGAAGGGAAGGGGCTGGAGGGATGGGAGAGCCTGATGGTGGGTATTAAGGAGGGCACCTATCACATGGAGCACTGGGTGTGGGACATAAACAATGAATCTTGGAACAGTGAAAAAGATAAATTATTATAAAATATATATATACATGCTCATAAGAAAAACACCTTAAATATAATTTTAAAATTAAATGGTTAATAACAATGCTATCTAAGAATCCATCAAGATTCATTATAGTAATGAAATAAAAAATACCATTAATCTCAACTATACTAATGACATATATCATCTATTGATGTGACCTACTCTTGGACATAAATTCCAAGCAATTCATATGGCTCTATTTTACCCTATTTGTTGTTAATTTAGAAAAGCAAACAAAGAATTTGTTTGCTGTGGCAGAGCAAAGTTTCTGTGAAGCTGCCTGAACCTCCCTGGAAAAATAACCTAAGCGGTAACAATAATCAAATCTCGTAGGTTCTTATGGTGTAAAATCAGAAAAACATTTTCAAGTTACACAATTTGTAAGCCAACAGCACACAAAAATGCAGTGGGGAACATGAGCCTTAAATAAAACAGGATTTGCTCAAGAGATTCAGATTCAAATAGTCAGGAACAAGACACAAGGGAATGAATGGTGCTCTAATGATACTAATGCACATGGCATTCAGAGGGCACTGGAGACCCACTGATCTGGTATAAACCTGTCATTTTCTCTATTTAAGCAAAAGGTGACCTCTTTCTTCTTTAGAAAATGAATATCCAAGGAGCTGAGTTTTCAAGGTGCAAATAACTGTAGACAAAAACACTAAAGATATGGGGATCCATTTAAATTATAACAAGTTCTATCACCATTCCTCTGCAGTGTAAGTTTTCATTTTTCCTTTGCTTTTTACTCTTTTCTAACTCAACACACACACACACACACACACACACACACACACACACACACACAGTTATGGAAAAGGGATTAGCTAAGATCAGACAAATTGAAGCAGTGATCAGTAACGAATCCAGTAAGAAGAAAGATGCAGAGATGCTTTAGAAGAGAACATGATTCTCATTTTCTACATAGGAAGAAGAGGTCTTCTCTACCAGGGATCTCCTGTAGTGTAGTATAGATTTGGAATAATTTAAAGACATTTTCTACACCACAAACAGTATAACAATTTGAAAACAATTTGCATTAAATTAAATACCACAAAGAGTGGCCATTTGTCATGGAAGTGGATTTTAAAGTGGATACAGAGGGAAAGCCCAGAATATTTCAGGTGATATTAGGGCATGCTAAGGCATCATGATCAGAGGTATTTTTTCAGAGGGAAATACAAAAGTTGGGAGAATAAAGGACACAGAGGATGGAATGGAGTTGGGCAGCTATCTGCAAAGACAGGAAACGAGAAGGGAAAATGTCTTGTGATTTACCTGAATATGGACAGGGAAAGGGAAGGTGTAGGTACCATCAAGGACCTAGTTCATCTTAGTTGAATTTTGATCTACAGCAAGCAAGGCCTTTATGATTTGACTTGAGAAGGTATTGGAAGAGTGTTTCATTGAAATGCTGGAAATTACTAGGTACTGTCCTTGAACTTTCTTGCCATCCATAAATAGGAATGAATTCCCTGATAAGGGTTGACCATCCTTGACATATTGTCTGGCTCCAAATTTATCAATGTTTCCTTCCTAGGTTTCTTCTCTCTTCCTTCGCTCCTGTTTTCAGTTTATCCACCGAAGGAGACTAGTTGTATAGGAGAATTAACACAGCGAAGCAAACCACAGAATCATGAGGAGGTAATTTTAGCTAGGGCTAGCATGTGTGCCATGGAATGATGCCGTTGACCAATATACCCTGGGCCTATGACTCTGGCAGATTCAGAAAGGGTAATAGTCACAGGAAAAATATTCCTGTTCCAGGTTAGTTAGATCAGAGATAGAAAAGGTAAGCAATGCAGAGGCAAGGGAAGCCTTGTTCTGTTTGTCTCTCACCTCCCAGGCATTGTTGAAAAGTTTGCCATCACTTTTAAAGCATCCATTTATTTTCTGTTTGCTTGAAAGCCAGATTAAGGTCTCTTTTTGAACTTGTTCATCAATGTACACATACTCCTTCATTCTCTCTAATGTCTTAAAGGTAAGGGCACTTAGCCTGTAATGCAAATCACTAGTTAGACAAAAGTTAGGTATGAAAGAAATGTCATCTTCTCCAAGGGTTCATAACCATTGTTCTCTTTGGAAGATGGATGCATCTAATTTGGCTAATGCTGACTGTAGAGAATGTTCATTGATAGTACATTTTTCCTTTGGGTCAGTAAAGTGTTAAGAATATCAGTATGTAAAAAGAAAAGGTCATTTTCAGCATGTTAACAAACAAGCTTCTTGCTTTATGGTTCATTAGATTATCTATACATGGAGATGGAATGGGTATAATTTGATGCTCGGGGGACCTTCTAGGTTTTTTTGTTTAGTTGTTTGTTTTTTAGAGAGGGAGGGAGAGAGAGAGAGAAGGATGGGGAGGGGCAGAGGGAGAGAGTAAACTGGATGAGAGATTGAGATCACAACCTGAGCCACAATCTATAGAGTTAAATGTTTAACTGAGCCACCCAGGTGCCCCTGGGGACTTCTAGTCGTACTTGCCTCTCCCCTGACTCTCTCCAGGGGTCTCTGAGAAGCGTGGACTAGCCTGTGCCATTTTCCACAAAGTTAGGCTGTTGAAGTACAGGGGGTGTCAGACAGGGCTGAGACTTCCAGGCATATTGCCATGGCTCTCCATGTATATTGCTGTGTTAGAATAATCAAACACTTAGCTTCTCTGGTTCATCTCTGTCCACTCACTTGGAAACTCACTTTGCTTCCAAATCCCACTACACTCAACTCCCTCAGACTGCCCCAAGCCCTCCTCAGATCACCCCTATATTATTTAAAATAAAATGTTCATCTCTTACCACATGCTTCCTTTCTGATTCCTCTGCCGAAACACACTGTATGAACCATCATAGTTTTTGAAAGACAACTGCTTTTGATAACCTAAGTACAAAATGGTAGGAAATTATCTTTTTAAGCTAAGCAAATTAGAAGAAAAAGAATGGCATAGGGCAAACCCTGTGTTTCTGTTGAAGACAGACATAAATTACTAGATTTATCACTTCAATTTTAATTTCTGAAATTCAGGGTCTCCATTCATAGTGAGAAAAACTAAGTCCCACTTTATAGGGTTTTAATGACAAGTTATTACATGTGACTATGCCCCGCTCAGTAACTGGCAATTAGCTAATTATTGAATACCTTTTCCTTAAGGTTAATTGACTTCTGTGTTATCTTTCTGAAAAGAAAACCTGAAAAAATTATGCCCATGGGCCTTTCCTTGATATCGTATTTTACAAGATTTATAAACCCTTTTTCTACTTACAAATCCAATCACTTCATTGCAATGGAACACCACTGAGCAAACAAATATAAAAGTTGATAAATGAACTATTTATAGCTGCTATTACTAACAGTAGCAACAAACAAGGTAGCTTAGCAAAATATTCAGAGTAAAAAAACTGGGCTCGTAATTTGAAATGTTATTGTTCTGAATTATGAAGCTAAATGACCACATGGATACTGAAGTAGAGGAAAAAAAAAGAAGAGTGAGGACTCAGAGTACTCCAGTTCAGAGTTCAGATCTACTTTCTCCCCATGAAAATAGCTTATAATAATAACTTTGTGACATCTTAGTATTAGTAACAGTTGATTTTATTTTTTATGGGCAGAAATTACTTAAGTGGTCTCACCATTAGACAAGAAAAAGAAAGCCTTAGATTTAACTTCCTCTGTCAACTGTTTAGTAGATTTCAGATAATCAAGGACATAGGTATCCGATGCCAGTAGGGCAATATTCTGCTCTCCACATCCGTAGGGCATTTGGAGAAGATTCTCCAGATTTTGCATCGCAAGTCCTAAAATATCCCCTAAAAATAAGAAAAGCAGAAGGTTACTACTGCTTCTAGTTCACATGTCAGCATTAATAACTGCGGATAAAAGAGGCGTAATGAAAGCAGGAAATATTTAAAATTGCATTTAATAGGGGGAGACAAGGAAAGCTTTCATGAGGTAATTCTAAAGAGGAGATAGACATGAAGGGTGAAGTTAAAGGAATTTCTGGTATCAAAATATTTCTAAAAATCTCCTTACCAGAGAGAGGGGGAAATGAGAAAAGTGTGTGTTTGTTCGTTATTATTATTGATAACAGCAGTTTTCCTGTTACTGAGGAAATTACCACCGTCTTTAACAAGCAGAGTTTATTTTGAGTGTTCAAAAGGGAATTTAAGAGGTGCATAGGTTGCTCAGGGGGTAAGCATCTGCCATCAGCTCAGATCATGACACCAGGGTCCTGGGGTCGAGCCCCAAGTCGGGGCTCTCTGTTCAGCGAGAAGCCTGTCCCTTTGCCTGCTTCTCCCAATCCCCCTCTTTGTGCTCTCTCTCACTCTTTGTCAAATGAATAAACAGACACTTTAAAGAAAAGGGAAATTTAATATTTCAGGTGAATGAGCTATATAATAGAAGCCTTTGTTTTCTAAATGCCAGTTATCATCCAGCAAAACAAGCATTTCCTAGGGACATAGATTTGAAGATGGTGTGTAATCCCTTCAGATCCCACATGGGAACAAGCATAGAGGATGACCTTCAACAGTACTTCCCTCCAACTAATACTTTAGAAAAATCTCTCCATCCTGTTATTTTAAGGATTATTATTTTTTTTAATTGTCTCATTCAAAGTTTTCAAATGATCATGAAAGACAAAATTTTACCAACTTACCCACAACAGTGAAAAAGGCCCTGGCGGACCCTTCTACCACACTGTCTGGCAAGTCCAAAACTACCTGCTTGGAGGCTTTGGCCCCTAGAAAGAAAATATTGATAAAAAAGATAGTGTGATAATTTTTTTGATAAACAATAGCAGCAGATGTGTGGGAAAAACATATTAGAAAATAGATTCCATTATTTACTTTTATTTTGCAGGTTTCTTGCTAGAAAAGATGAAACTGACATTTCTGATCTAGTTTAGAATATCAGTATATTCAGATAATGGTAGATACATATGTGAATTGGGTAATGGCTCTTATTTTATACTACTTTAGTGCTTAAACTATGTATGAAAAAAATATAAAAAACTACTGACATATTAAGCAGCACACACAAAAGGGAAAGCTTGGAGACTCCCACTAAAATCAGATCATCATTAATAAGATGGTGGCAAAGCAGGTGATTGGGGTTAATGATGTAGCGTTCAGTTGCTTTATCCCAAGAGTACAAAGGGCATAATCCTGATCTTCCCCTGTCTAATACTGTGCTGCAGTCATGATGAGGGGAGCCAAAAATATATAAGTTGGAAAAGTGGGCTGAGGCAGACCAATGTCATAGATGAACTAAAAAAAAATTTTTTTTCATAAATAAATATATTTTTTTGCTAGCCAAAATTATACAGTAAAGATAGGGCACAAAATTAAGTAATCCTCCACTAGGTACTGAAAAAGGAATCACTGAAATGACTCAGTATGGGAAAGGAACCAATGTGGAAGGAGAGGAAATAAACTGATCCTGTTAATAATTTTTCTTTGGAACTAATGTGACCACCTAAAAGATCCTCTTACCTTTTGTACAGATGAGGAAACTTTGAGTCATTTCCTTTTCAATACCTTCAGGCTGTCAAAGAGTAAACAAAAACAAGAACAAAATAATGAGTCTGGGTCACCTTCCACCTAGGAGACATAATCTAGCATCAGCTCACCTAGGCATAGCTGGCACACATTTGTCCCTGGGAGATGATCCATTCATTGCTCCCTTCTGTTTAAATTTGAGAGTCACTGTGCATTACTGAGACCCACTTTAGACCCTGTGTTTGGAAAGATATAACTTTGATGTCATCATGGGACACTCTCAACCCTGTCCGGCATCTCCAATAAATAAACAAAAGTATTTTGCAGAGTAGGGACAGCTCAAGAGGCAACTCGAGAAATATGCCCTGATGAGTATTAATTCTTTTTGAGGATGATGGGAATGATGTGAGAGTGTGTAGGACAAGAAGATTTGTCTTGGATCTAAGAGTCAGTTAAAAAAAAAGGTGGGGGGAAGGGAGAGCAACAGGCCTACAGGAAACATGAGTTGGGAGCAAACAAAATAACATCAAGCCTGTTTCAAGTCTTAAGTTTCACTATCCTGGGATCAGGTATTAATTAAAGGAAGGAAGAATTTTATTGCTGTTTTAGCTCATATAAAATGATATATCCTTTTTTTTTGTAGTTTTTCTCTACATTCTTTTTTTTTTATTGCTACTTAATTTTTTTTTCCCAGTGTTCCAAGCTTCATTCCCCATTCCCCACACCCAGTGCTCCACGCTTTAGGTGTCCCCAGTACCCACCACCAGGCTCTCCCATCCCTCCATCCCCCTCCCTCCAAGTCCCTCAGTTTGTTTCTGTGTCCAAAGTCTCTGTTGTTTCGTTTCTCTCCCTGGATTACCCTAGTTCCCCTTTACTTTCCTTCTCCCACTGTCCTCCAGGTTACCCCTCATGCACCGCAAGTAAGTGAAACCATGCGATACTTGACTTTCTCTTCTTGGCTTATTTCACTCAGCATAATCTCTTCCAGTCCAGTCCATGTTGCTACAAAAGTTGGATATTCATCCTTTCTGATGGATAAAATGATATATCTTGTGTAAAAGTAACTATAGTCAATTAATTAAACCTGTTCAAGAAGGCTGCTTTTTCATATTTAACTTATTTCTTATCTGGAAGAGCCTGATGGTTTTGCCTGTACATACCTCCACTAACAGACTTTTGACAACAGTATCTTTCCAGTTTAGATTCTGCTGCTCAGGTCCTTCTTTTGCGCAGGCATTACTTTGTCTGGACTCAGCCACTATAGTGATATTCACTCTACCTGGAAAACATTTCTGAATATAAGTTAAATGACGATTGGCTTCTCCTGTAATGGGAAATGATTAGAGTCTGAAGAACCACATCTTGAATAGGATGAACTGAATACTGTCATCACATTTTTGCTTAAACCAAAATAGCCTGCTCTTTCTCTTGCCTGAAGATAATTTGGTATTTTCTGTTTTCCCTGCTTCAAGATTCCTTATATTAAATAAATGATTCATTATCTAAAAAAAAAAAAAAAACCCAAGTAAATAAACAAACAAAAAACAGTTTCAGACCTGTAAATATAGAGAACAAACTAATGGTTGCCGGAGGGAAGGGGGTCGGGGGGATGAGCAAAATGGGTGAAGGAGAGAGGGAGACACAGGCTTCCAGTTATGGAATGAATGTCACAGGAATAAAAAGCACAGCATGAGGAATAGAGTCAATGTATTGTCATAGCCCTGTGTGGTGACAAATGGTAACTATACTTGTGAGCACAGCATAACCTATAGAGATAGTGAATCACTATTTGTACACCTGAAATTAACATAACATTGTGGGCCAACTATACCCAACTAAAGAAGTTTTTAAAAACCAACCAAGCAAAAAACAAGTGACTCATTTACTTAATTAAAAACTAAGAAATTTTAAGGAAAAAATAATAATTTACAAAATCAACAGAGCCAATTCCTTGATAACTGATTGTTTATAAAGGTTACATATGCAAATATGGGGACCCAGCATCAAATAACAGGACTCTTAACTTCTCACAAGTTTGAACAAACAAAAATAGTAAAATATGCTGTAGTGGAAAGGGCACTGGATTTAAATTAACACTAGGAAGGAATCCATTTTTTTTTTTAAAGATTTTATTTATTTATTTGACAGAGAGAGATCACAAACAGGCAGAGAGGCAGGCAGAGAAAGGGGAGGGGAAGCAGGTTCCCTGCTGAGCAGAGAGCCTGATGCGGGCCTCCATCCCAGGACCCTGAGATCATGACCTGAGCTGAAGGCAGAGGCTTTAACCCACTGAGCCACCCAGACGCCCAGAATCCAATTTTTTTTTCAACTTCTTGTGAATCATAGGTCATGAAATTAAAACTGATCTTCAGTTTAATTACTTGTAAAAATTAGAAGATTGAAAAAGAGATTTTTTATATACATTTATATATTTTTCCATATATGTGTATATATAAAACCAATTTATTATTCTTGTTTTTGCCTGTTGCTGGGTTTTGTCTCATTTATTTCTTTTTAAGAAAGCTGTTGATTTTTCATTCTTAGAATTGTGTCCCCCACTTAAGGCCCTAAAATTTGCCGTAAAAAATGCCATGCAGTGTTTTATCTTAATTACCAGGGGAAGATTTTTGAAGACCTAGTGTAGTCAGAATAACTGAGAAACAAAATCTAACAGGAAAACCAGTTTCAGTCAAACCAATCTCACAGGTGAACTAAAATGATCTCATAAATAAATCTTTGCTGCCCCAAATAATACAATGGATAGGAGACATGAAATAAAGGAAATTTTAATGACAAATTTTTACATAAGTGATAATGAGTCTCATGCATCTACTACATCTAGCTTTTTCTCTTTACTGGACTCCTTTTAACCCTTTCCTTATATTTTCAACAGGATACTATCAAATTTATTTTTCTACATTACAGATAACATATGCATGAAGACACTACTCTTCTCAGTGTTTTATCTCCAAGTGTTTAATATTTTTGGTTGTCTCATGATATATTTAGTAAATTCATAAATCCTGGCAATTTGTGACGGAGATGTAATTTTGGGATAGGCAGTTAGAATGGATAAAGAAGATGTGGTACATATATACAATGGAATATTACTCCTCCAGCAGAAAGGATAAATATCCAACTTTTGTAGCAACATGGAGTGGATTGGAAGAGATTATGCTGAGTGAAATAAGCCAAGTAGAGAAAGTCAAGTATCACATAGTTTCACTTACTTGTGATGCATAAGGGGTAATACAGAAGACAGTAGGAGAAGGAAAGTAAATGGGAAGTAGGATAATTCAGGGAGAGAAATGAAACATGAAAGACTTTGGACACAGAAACAAACTGAGGGACTTGGAGGGAGGGGGGGTGGAGGGATGGGAGAGCCTGGTGGTGGGTACTAAGGGCACCTATTGCATGGAGCACTGGGTGTGGGGAATGGGCAATGAATCTTGGAACACTGAAAAATTAAAAAAAAAAAGGGAGGGGGCACCTGGGTGGCTCAGTTGATCCAGTGACTGCCTTCAGCTCAGTCATGACCCCGCAGTCCCAGGATTGAGCCCCCCTCAGTGGGAAGCCTGCTTTTCCCTCTCTCACTCCCCTGCTTGCATTCCCTTTCTAGCTGTGTTTCTCTCTGTCAATAAATAAATAAAATCTTTAAAAAAAAAAAAGTCAGGGGAAAAAAAAGGTTGGCTTTCCATGAGAGACTGGCATACACATAGCTGCTTACCCAATGTTTTAGGTAATAGTGCCCACACATATGTTTTCTTCTCTCCAGCTTGGATAACCTCACTTCCATTGTTTTTAGGGGTGATGAGATTTGCCTCAAAATCCTGAGATGCTTCCAGCTGAACAGAAATCTAAAAAAACATTCATTCAATGAGGGTGGCTCTAAGTACTTTGCTGTTACTTATTCTCTTCCCATCTTGAGAAAATTAACTATTTTAAGTTAGCAAAAAGTAAAGATACCAAATGACTCCTCACGAGAAGAAAAATAGGGTGGAACACACATCGTTATGAAATGACATTGTCAAAGCAGTATTTAAATTTTTGCTGTGAATGCAAACAACTGTCTTGGTCTAAGGAATATGGAAACAGGTCTTACCACTTTATCATACCATTTTACCCTTGAGAATGAAAAGAATAAGGCAATGTTAGAGGGAAAATATTGAGGGCTCTTTTGACCTTGTTAGATTTTGTCTCCGGGTCAAAGGAAACAACTTACCTCTACACACGTGTTCAGATAGCTGAAGACATTGACAATCAGATCAGATTGTTCATTTCGAACAACTGAAAAGGGCAAGGTCATTTCAACAAAGAAAGGTTGGGAGATTTCCAGAGTAGCTGTTGAGGAAATGCCAAATCCTGCATCACCATTCACACAGAAGCCATCTGCCTGCCACTGGGTTATAGTATCAGGGACGCGGAAGGGCAGGTTTGCTGAGCCTGAGGAACTAAGGACAGATCATTGATGAAACATATACTTTGTCTAAATGAGGAAACTAAATTTAGTCCAGAGCAAGCAAAAGTCTTTTTTTTTCTAAAAACTTTATTTCTTTATTTGTCAGAGAGCACAGACAGTGGGAGTAGCAGGCTGAGGAAGAAGCAGGCTCCCTGCTGAGTAAGAAACTCGATGCAGGACTCGATTCCAGGACCCTGGGATCGTAACCTAAGCTGAAGGCAGACACTTAGCCAACTGACCACCCAGGCTCCCCATAAGCAAAAAGGTTTTAACTGAAGGTTAAAAGTAAATTAAAATGGTTAGACAGGGCATCAGATAATAATCTTGAGACCTGGATTTCTATGAAATTTATCCTTTAAAATATCACATTTCTTTAAACACTGGATTATTCTTTTAATTGAGGCAACTTACATCTATCTGCATGAGATTAATAAATGAGAAATAATGCTATAGAAAAAATAAAATAAAATATGTGGTCAGTACATACAAATGAATAATGTATTTTGCAAATATGGTACTTTTTTTTATATATCCAGGAGTAAAGTTTAAGAGATCACAACCAAAAGAAAATAGAATTAAAGTCATGCAGGAGAGAAAACTCAAAAACTCACTCGACACTGACGAGGTCCCATATCCATGTCTCTGGAAAGTTTGTTCTTACCGTTTCTCTTACAGCCTGTTCTACATAGTCAAAATTCTCCTTCATGCCTCCATGAGCTAAAAGAAAGCGAAATGCTTTATTAGGAGAGAATAAAGTTATGGGCTTCAATGACACACACCTATTAGCCATGTCTTTAACCATACATGCTTTGTTCCTGGGGCTCATTGCCAATAAATATACATTTCAACCAAGGCATTAGCATTTTGCTGTTCAAATCTCTGCCATCACTAAAAACAACAACAAACAGACAAAAATAACATCAACCTACATGGTTCCCCCACAACCAAATCTAGAGAAAATGATGTGTATTCACTGAATGGAGTTTCTCAGTTGACATTCTGGGGTCTGCCAGTTCCACCTTGCTAACATTACCTTCCCTAGAGTTTCTAATGTCAATACTATGAATTCTCAAGAACACTTTCTTTCACTTGCTTGGCCTCCAGGTTGTATGTGGCATTCTTAATCACGGTGTTCTTTTTAAATAGTCACTGTTGTTAACCTCTGCGACTCCATATCCTTCTAGTTCTCTTCTCTGTTGCCATTCTTATTTAAGGATGTAATTTCTCCCTCTTTGACCTGTTCCTAAGAGCTCTGTTTTAGGTCCTCTTCTTTTCTTTATTCACTGTCTCCCCATTGATAATCTCACAGATGGTGCCATTCTAGTCCATGAGCTGATATGTGCCCTTCCTTCCCCTCACCTCCATGTCTCCTGTTTGGACCTCTCTTCTGAGCTCCAGACTTACGCACATCATACCCTTATGCGCACATTTCTTTTCAGTTGCTTGTTAGGCATTTCAAGTGAAACTGTTCCAAAATAAATGCACCATATCTTCCCCTGCTTCTCTCCAGTATTTCCTGTCTCCATGAAAGTTGCCAAAATCCACTCAACCAAATGAGATACCTAAGAGTTGTCCTTGATCTCTCACTTCCATCCAGCATTTCTTAACTTAACCAATATGATGAAAACTGCTTGAAAACAACTCTCAGATCTACCCAGGATTCTCTATTTCCACTGCCTTTTTACAGTAGTCCAAGTACTGCCCTCACCAAAATGAGTAGCATTTAGAACATCTCATACAAACAGCTCAAATCCCAATCTCATTTTCCACACAGCAACCAAGATCTTTTAAAAATAGATATTAGATTATTGGCTGAAAACTTGTCAGTTGTACATTATTCACAAAAATGAATTCCAAACTCTTTAAATGCCCTACAAGTTCTCCATGAGCTTTCTATCCGTCTTCCTCCGGCTGTCTTCACCCTAGCCTTGGAGCCACCCTTCTGACATTCGAAAGTTGTTTTGTTTTCTTAGCTAGTCATTCAGAATACTTGGAATATAGTCCACTTGGAATGCCCTTCTATCTATTTTTGTGGAGGGTTATCATTCATCTTGGTATAAATGTTCTTTCCTTCAGAGGGATATAATAGGCCCTTGAGGAATTTAGGTCTTCTATTTATATTTTTTTCTATGTAATGCTCTCCCTCAAGGCTTTTAGAATTACCTGTCTCATTGTAATGCTTCCCTGTTAGACTAAAAGTACCAGGATGGGAAAGATTAAGCCACAGCCTTTGCAATGTTTGACTCAGTGCCTGGCCTTAGGAAATGTGTGTTGAATGAATTAACAAATGTGTAAAAGAAGAAAGAAGAGATTAAAATGAATAACTTTGGGTTTCAGTATATCTTACTGAAAGATACTAAAAAGGTAAAACATTTCTGATAAAGCTTACTGGAAATGGTGTCATTGAGTAGCTGAAAAGTGGAAAGCTTCAACCTTTTGACTAGCACTCCAAAGTGGTTTCAAATTCGACTTTCTAAAGCCTCTTGACTACTCTCTGAGTCCACCCTTGTAAAAGTGGTCAGGCCTTTTATTTTTCTCAAGTAGTTTCCAGTACTCATCTTCAGGATCAGCCTCAGTTCAATTAAAGGACTAATTCAATGTTATATAAAAGGATTTAAGAGAGTTGTTCAAGTATTTTCAGACCTAGAATTCAATTTTGATTTTAGTTCTGTTTTGATGATCTTGTTTCATTTTGCTTCTCTGACTAAAGTTCTGTTTTGAAAATCTGCCTAGTTACCTTATTTGTCTAAGACTATGGCTGATTTTTGTGCTTACAGCCTTTCCAATTGAAAATGAATTAATAGTTCAACATGCTTCTCTGATGTCAGTTTTTTGGCTATCTGGGAGTTAAATTACCCTTTAATGTGAACTCTGTGCATTATGGTTTATACAGAATGAAGGTAAAAGGGCCCCAACAGGATACCTCATTCTCTTGTATCACTCACTTATAATGACTGTCCTCCCACATCCCCACACATTGCCTGCTTCCTATGCTCTTCTGATATTGTGTTCTACCAATAAAAACAAACCTCCTTTCATAGGTAAAACTAATTGTTCACTTTAACAAAAGCTAAACCAAAACAAAAACCATTTCCGGTCTGCCTTATCCTGCTTTATTAATTTGTAGGATGTCTAGTTCTAGCCAAAAACATGGTATAATTCCCACCTAAATCCCAATTTTTACAGCTTTATCCCAAATATACCCAATTCCATAAATTCATTTAGCCATCTCTCAGACACAAAATTCTAGATTACCCACATGCAATTCTAGATGGGGCATAACTGTACATCGGTGCATAGTCTTCTGAGGCTAGATACAATGGCATAGGGAATGGCTGCCTTCTCTCCACTGAACATACTTCTGGTTTCCGGTAATGAAGATTGGTAAAGACTTTCAGACCCATACCCTTTAAAAAAAAAAGACAGCAAAAGAAAGTTGTGTATTTCTTTCATGTTAAGACCCCAAAAGGCCTATCAACTATATTATAATCATAAGTAGATGATAGAAAGAGTTTTACTCTGCTAGCAAGTGTCTGGAATTTAAGAAGTCAAGTATGGAAAGTCTTTAATTTAGAACAAAAATGATAAGCATTATGATTTATCTAGCATTTATGTACTAGGATTCGGTAACTGTTTTTAAGCCATTCCCCATTTAATTCAAAGGTAAAAATACTTACGAGATAAGCATTCTCATCACCCTAATTAACACCAAGTGCGCGTGCGCACACACACACACACACACACACACACACACACACACAATTCAGTCAGTCTTTTGGAGAGTGGGGGTTTAAGCTAAAGTCTGCCTAATTATATGCCCCTTTTCTTCTATAACTCTGACCTGAATTATAAAGATCCTTTTGTAGAGGCCTCAGCATAGCCAGTTGATAGCCTACATATAGATGGAGCCTGGACTACATTTTAACCTCCTGATTTGATGATTTTTGCATAACATTTATTGCAATAAAATGAAAACTGTCTCATTACTTCAAACATGAGTTTTTTATAACTTCATGGCAAATTATTTTTAAAAAGAGAAAAATCAACAAAAATTAATATCTCCTTTTTTTATAAGACAATTTCTGTGTGATCTTTAAACAAATTATGGACACCAGTCTCCAAGAATAGGAAGAAAAGCACACAATCAATAAAATGTAGATATGCATTATGAATACTAAAATTAAAATTGAGATGAAATCATTTTTAAAATATTAAGTGATCTTACCCTGAGAATATCATAGATGTCTCCATCCCTGGAATTGCTTACAGGTATGTAATACAAACCATTGTAAAACATATCCTTTTGAGGAATGCAAGAGTCAAGCTTGCCATCATCAAGGTTGAGCCCATGATGGAAATAACCATACAGTTCTATATTTGGGAGCAGGCGGTATACCTATGAGAAAAATCACATGGTTCCCAATGATTTTAAGCATTCCTTTTATTCTTCTTTTTAAAGATTTTATTTGTTTATTTGACAGAGAGAGAGATCACAAGTAGGCAGAGAGGTAGGCAGAAAGAGAGAAGGAAGCAGGCTCCCTGCTGAGCAGAGAGCCTGATGCAGGCCTTGATCCCAGGACCCTGAGATCATGACCTGAGCCGAAGGCAGAGACTTTAACCCACTGAGCTACCCAGGTGCCCAAGCATTCCTTTTATTTTTACAAAATTGTCAAAATTTTGTGCCATTTTAAAGAGGAAGAGGGAAAATTAGAAAATCATGTTTCAACTATCATTTCAATATTGGTTTAGGCAAAAAGTATCAATGGATGCTAAGTCTAAGGAAATTTTGGTGAGGAGTAGGGTGTACACAAGTATTAATAAGCACAAATTGCTTATGTGTTTAAGGAATAAAATAACCCATGGAGATACATGGAAACACATTTACCAGGTGATCAAAATTACCATCATCAGTGATGGGCAGACGATCTCGTGTAACTTGGAAAATAGGGCGCCTGGGTGGCTCAGTTGGTTAAGTGACTGCCTTCAGCTCAGGTCATGATCCCGTAGACCCGGGATCGAGTCCCACGTTGGGCTCCCTGCTCGGCCTGCTTTCTCCCTTTCTCACTCCCCCTGCTTGTGTTTCCTCTCTGGCTGTGTTTCTCTCTGTCAAATAAATAAAATCTTTAAAAAAGAAAAAAGAAAAATACACACTATCATGTATGTGGTATTCTGACCAGAGATGCATAATCTAGACCCAATCATGAGAAATATCAGACAAACTTAAAATTAGGAACATTTTAAAAGTCTGACTCAGTTTCAGCTCAGGTCATGATCTCAGGATCATGAGATAGAGCCCTGTGTCAGTCTCAGTGCTGGGCATGGAGCCTGCTTAAGATTCTCTCTCTCCTTCTCTCTCACAACCCTCCTTGTACTCTCTCTCTAAACAAACAAAAAAACAAAAACCTCCCCAAACTCACAAAATACAACCACCACCACAACAAAAAACCCAAATGAACAAACAAAATACTTGGCTTATGTTCTCCAAAAATATCAATCTCATAAGGGACAAAGAAAGATTGTGTTCTAGGTTAAACAAAACTAAAGAAACATGCATACCAAATGCAGTATGTGATTCTGTCTTGAATCTTGCACTAAATTAGGAAAACTATGTGAGAGGACATCTGACTATAACTGTATGATTAGATCCAAAGTATCGAATCAATGTTTAATATCATAAATTTGATAACTGTATTATAATTATGTAGGACTTCCTTGCTCTTTGGAAATGAACACTGATATATTAAGGAATAGTGTAGCATGAAGTATTCAACCCACTCTCAAATGGTTTAGAAAAAAAAATGAAAATGCTATATACCTATATGTGGGGCGTGTGGGGAGGTGGGGAGACAGAATGAGGAAGGGAAAACAAATGTGGCAAAATGTTAAAAACTTGTGAATGTGGTAAAGAGTACATGAGAGTTCTCTGTAAAATTCTTACATCTTTTTAAATTATTTAAGGCTTCATGCTCAGTGAGAATTCTGCTTTAGATTCCATCCTCTCCTTTCTCACCTAAGGTAAAATCAATAAATAATTTTTTTTTGAAAAAGGAGGACAATTGTATGTTTCAGTTGGTTAAGTTTCTGACTCTTAAGTTTCCACTCAGGTTATGATCTCCAGGTTGTGAGATCGAGCCGGGCCTCCCTCAGTACAGTCTATTTGAGATTTTTTTCTCCCTCTCCATCTGCCCCCCACCTCAGGTTCTCTCTTTCTCTTTAAAATAAATAAATAAAATCTTTAAAATTATTTAAAACTAAAGATTAAACTTACATAAGATAATATTAAAAGTACTACAAATTATATGATTGGAATACACTCATTTATATAACTTTGCTTGATTTACATTGTTAATATGGCTATAGATAATAAACAAGGTCAACTTCTTTTGGTTCTAATTTCATATTCTCATTCACTTGAATCTTCTGGTCTGGTGAAGCGTTTCTGGAATCTGGTGGATGTTAATGGTTTTTCCTCAAGGTGGTTTTTCTAAGACTTCGCTGCTTCCAGTTGTAGGAAGAATGTGAAGAAACTATTTACTCTGTCTCCATGAAACTCTTAGAAAGAAAGTGTATATATATTTTCCACACTTACAGAGAAGTATATCCTTTATTTGTTCATACTTTTCTAACTGACTCTGAAATCAATTAGAAGTGTCTTAGCACCAATAAGAAATTTATATGTATTCAACTTTCATATTAGGATAAAAATACAGTTTATGTCATGATTAAGCATTATTGCTATATTTTTGTTAATTAATTTTTATAGCTTATACTTAAAACCACATGTATGTTATTTAAATCTACATGAATGTTAAAGGCAGAAAACAAAATTGTGTTTTCAGGAGGATCTTATTTGTAACATATATATATATATATATATATATATATCTTTGAAAGATTTAAAAAATAGCATCCCAAATGTTCATTTCTGTACAATAAAACTGAGTGTTAAGATTATGAATGATTTTGAAGATTTCCTTCTTAATGTCTTTGTGTACTTTGCATGTTTTCTATACTACACAGGTGATAGTCGGTCTGAATGTGCCTTCCCAAAACACAGGTGTTAAAATCCTAATGCCCATTGTGATGGAATTAGGAAGTAGAGCCTGTGGGAGGTAATTTGGTCATGAGGGTGGGATGAATAGAGAATGAGATTCATGACCTTATAAAAGACGCCTGAGAGATGTTCCTAGCCCCTTCCACCACGTGAGGATACAAGAAGTCTGCAAACCAGAAGAGGGGACTTCACTGGCCATGCTAGCTCTCTGATCTCAGAATTTCAGCCTCCAGATCTGTGAGAAGTATTTTTACTGTTTATAAGCGACCTAATTTGGGACTTTTTTTTTGGTAGTAGCGCGAATAGATTAAAGCAATAGGTATATTTAATAAGAAAATATTTAATTTATTAAATTAGTCATGAGTAGGATCACACATCTCAATATTTATATGTTCTTGTGCTAAAAAATAAAGGGAAAATATCCAGTAATTATTCATGGGAATAATTTTGATGTCTCAAACTCGAGAATTCCTAGTCTGGAGGTGCTTACGACAATATAAGATCTATTCATGGATAACAATTTTGGACGCTGTATCCAAACATGCTGCTCTTCCTGCTCATGCTGTCTTTCTCTCAAATAAATAAACAAAATCTTAAAAAACAAAACAATATAAACTGAAGGGAAGGAGTCTGGATGAAAATGAAGAAATCAGAGAGCTTACACTTTCAGCCGACAGCTGTTGTTCTGATTTCAGCAGAAGGACGCTCTTATCCACAGCCCGGAGCGCACAGAACGAGTCAGGGGCTGCTTGCAGGTAGAGACTGGTGCTGGAGCCAGGTAGCCCCTGCTCCTTAGAGAACTTTATGCTAACCTACAGAGAAGGAAGAAAAGGAGAGTAAGATAATTTTTAAAAATGAGTTAAATAAATAATTTGAATGCATTCAAAATAATTCAAATAAATGCAATCTTTTCCAAATAAATATTTATAGGTTTCTGTACCTACCTTTCTCCTGCCCGTTCTCACCCTTAACTCTCCCTACAAGGACACCCTCACCATCCTCCTCTCATCTCAGGATTGGTGTTGCTACTAAAAGTTACTCATTCTGCTTGGTGATTCCCTTATCCCTAACAATTTAATTATACCAGCATTTACTCTAAGATCACATTAGAAGACAACAGGGACAAGAGGGCTCACTGCTTTCTCTCTCTCTCCCAAGACAGGCAAGAAATAGAAGAAACATCACCTTGTTTTTAAAGCACTTGTCAACCTGGAATCTGGCACTGTCAGCCACAATTTCCCCACTGGGGTGAAGGGTGTAGACAAGCATGATAGCCAGGGGAGCCAGATCAGCACTGATGTTGATTGGGAGCGAGAAGCTGCCATTCCAGGCTGTGTGAATAGGAGATGTCATTAACCGGTACAGTGTGCAAAGTGCCCAGGCTCACTGGCTACACTTAGCTAAGAGAGAATGCCTTATGGAAAGGAAGAGAAAATTGGGTTTTATTTTAAAGGCAAAGTACTTAAATAATGGGAACTATGTACACAAATAAAAAAAGACTGTGTAATTTAGGCACTGACAGTGTTTGGGTTTTGGACATCACTTTTCTATAGTGTGCTTGATAACTTGGCGATAAAAAACAAGTAGCAATCTTTCTTTGAAATGGTTGGAAGGAGACCCTGGGCCACACTACTGCTTTCCAGCCACTGATCGTTAACATTAAGTGCTCTTCCAAACCTCTTGACTCTATCCCTATAATATTTCCTTAAAAGGAAAGAGAAATGAAAGCAGAGTACATAGAAAAACACGAATGCATTATGTATGCCTTTGTTTCTGATTTCCTTCTGTCCGCTGAGGAAGATAGCTCCTTTCACCATCACCTGTGCAGAACAAAGAAAACAAAACATGTAACATCATCCAATTCACAGATATTAAAAATGAATACTGAATGGTTTAACAAGAATTCTATTCCAAAGAGAAGGTAGTTTCTGTGAACAAGTACAAAATGTAGACTCTGCACAACTTGGAAAAGAACACAGAAACTATGATTAATTGAAAGCTTTTTATGTGCTAGAGACTTCGTGAATGATACACAGTGTACTGTGTAAAGATATATACAAAGCTCTGAATTGTTTAGACTGTCTGGCTTCAAGTAGGGCAAGTCATATCACTTTTTCACCACTGTTTCTTATTTGTAAAATGGAGACATCTCTGGGGGTGGAAGATTCTAGTTTTTCACCTTTCAATATGCCTTACAAGGGCAGAATGGATAAATATGGGGACAGAACCAAAAGAGAGAATTCCTTTTACTGCTTATCAAAACGAGCCTTGCACCTTACTCTCTGGTATCTGCCTAATGTTGTAGTCTCATAAAGGATCATGAATCCTTGGTACAAGTTATAATCGAATGCTTAACACTGTAGACTCTGAATAGCAAGTTTTTCAAACTTAGGGAAATTGAAATTGCCTTGGATCTTTCTATATGTTTGTTGGCTTATGTTTATGGGTTCATTTATTAGTTTTCTATTCTTAATAGCTCCAGTAGCATTCCCAGCAAAGTGAGAAGGTTGGCTCACTCAGATACCATGGGATGATGGACCTACCTGTTCCAAGCTGCACCGTGCTGAGCCAACAACTAGACAAGACCCAGGGATCCATCAACTGAGACTTACCAAATAAAAGAAGTTGATATTTGAATCATCCCTATATGCTTCCCCATTTAGGGAGTAATGCACAGTAACAATTTTCTGTTGGTTGCATCTAAGCTGCTTTGGCTCAGGAACAATCTTCAGGAAGCTATTGGTTCGGGAGTAAAAGCGTGAAACTGAGAAATGAGCGTCCACATACTCAGGTGATAGCCAGCTGGAAGGATAGCAACTCATAGGTCGAATGTAGGTGGCCTGATAAGAAAAGGAAAACAAAGGATCTTAGAGTTTTAGAGACCTTTTAAAGACAGCGATTATTCCAGAATGGAAGGCTTCTTAACTCTTCAAAGTAGGTAGGAATCTTAGCTTGTGGCTAACATTTCAAATATCAAGGTATTGGGAGTAAAATAATAATAATAATACTTCCTTTGTTTTTGTATACAAAACATGACCATAATTGTATGTATATTTCATTAGGCCTAAGCTAATTTATTTTTACTTTGTAATTGAAGTTAGAGAATAGCCTTTCACCCTGTGTCTTTCAGCTATATATGTACAAGGACAAATTATTTAACTCCAAAATTATATTTAAGAAGCAGAAAAATAGACATCATAGCATTTCCCTTATCTGTGCATCAAATGATCAAAGGGGGAAAAAAGGCCAAATCATCTTCATAAACTATCTCTAGTTTCTCAGAGGAAAATACTGGTTGGTAGAGACTCTATAACAATTGTATCAGGCTATTATCTCATCCTCTTGAATAAGTGTTCTTATATATGAATAATGAACAAATGAACATATAAAATACTCTAAATTTTAAAACTTTGTTAAGATATATTCTTTTTTAAAAAGATTTATTTATTTAGAGGGAGAGGGACAGAGAGTCTTTAGCACAGAGCTCAAAGGGGGCTTTACCTCCCGACCTTGAGATCATGACCTCAGCCAAAACCAAGAGCCCAATGCTTATCAGACTGGGTCACCCAGGTGCCCCTAAAATATATTCTTAATACAAATAATCTTTTAAGAGATTCATAATATTCAAAATTCTTAATACTCCAATACTTTGTGGGATCTCATCTACTCTTTGATGTCTTACTTTCAGGTTGAACTCTTGATCGAATATATCTGAAGTGTCAATAGAGAATGGAGCTTCCCCATTCTCATCTGTGGTGTAGTTTCCTATAATCTTGTTATTGAGCTCCAATTGCAATAACTTGTTCACCATTGGTACATTATCAGGACCGGAAAATTTAAGCTGTGCAAAAAAACAACAACAACAACAACAAAAAGCATTAAATTTTAAAACTCAAGCATCACATTTCTACAGAGAAGGGATTTTTCTATTCTTAAATGTGATTATTTATTTGTAATTTTATGAAATTCCTATAGACAGAAAGAGGTTCTATTAAAAGATGCATAAAATAGAAACAGTTATAATTTTATCTATTGTTTTCTTTGTCCCTGGAACTTTTTCTTCATGTGTCAGATGCAGTAAAGCTACAAATATGTTATGAAAGTAGGAAAAACGTGTCCACAAACTTTGAAAGGGCAATCCATGATCTCATAAAATGAAACGAGAGCATGTATTTTAAAGTCAGACCTACAGTTCCAAAATAAGATATTCCTCTTCTATAGAAAGGATCCATGTTCTCAAAGCTTACACTCCCAAGCAATTGAGTGATAAAAGTAGAAGCTCTTTCACTGATCTGCACACCTGGAAGAAGTGAAAAATAGTGTAAGGGAGGATGAATTATTTGACCAATACTCTCAAAAGAAAGAACAGCTTAGAGGATGTGCAAATTTCTATACACAGAGTTACATTCTTGTTCTACATTGAAAAGGAGATGTGGAAGTTTTGGAGCATGTTCCAGAATACTCCACATCTATGTGGTTATAGTATACATCAAACTGAATAATGCAATTAATATGAAAATATTTGAATCAGAAGCAGGAGAAATGTTTTTAATTTCCTTCCTCTCACCATTCTACTCAGTTCTGGCTTGTAACTTCTTTTATGACACAGAATCTCATATACATCTCAAGAATAAGGTTTCCACTTCCTTTAAACCTTTCCTTAGTCTACCAGATAACTGTGCTTTTAGACTTTTACCATATAGAAAAAAAAAAAAACCTGAAAGCAAAGTAAATAAAAATGCACTAATCAGCAAAGCATGTGATAAGTAGCAGTAAATACATCTAGCTAAGTTATCATATGAATGTGACAAACATCCGTGATGAATGCCATACACTATTGATCAAGTACATTTACATAAAGCACTTTCTAAATAATATTAATCACTTTTAAGTTATGAGAAATAATTAGAAATTGAATCTAGTTTTCTCTAGCCCAAATTAAATTTCACTTTCCTCTTTTTCTTTTCCATTCTTTATTTATTGAGCGCTTAAACTATGTGTAAATGTCTCAATATTTTACACTTGCAACTGTCTCCATTTGCATCAAATTAGAGGTTGACAAGCTTTATATGTGAAGAGAACCTCATAGTTATTATTCTAAACTTAGCACAGCAAGGTCCACAGCTATTCAACTTGCAATGGTAGCTCTTAAGCAAAGTAAACAACGTGGTTCTGTTTCAGTAAACTTCACATCAGTAAGCCTGGAGCTGAATGTGACTTTCTAGATATAAATTGTGCTCTCCTGTATTAAATCAAAGATTAGACCCTGACAATTGGTTATCAACTGCTTTACACAAAGTTAAAGAGAGATCCATAATTTATTAGCTTAGCTCTACTACTTCAGAAAACAGCCTCCTTGTTTGGATTGAGGCAGACACAGAAGCAGGTATAAACGTGTAGCATTTACATAATTAGTTTATTTTACATATTATGTGGAAAGTCTTTTTCAAAAGCAACTTCAGGGTGACCTATTAACACGCTCCACTTGACCACATTGAACAATAAGCCATCTCTATTTGGTGAGTATTGCTAACTCGATAAACTTTTCCTCAGTAAGCTGGGTATATCCCCAGGTTGCCCATAAAATGTGATCATTACCTGCCCCAGATTCCGTAACTGTTACAGTGATATGAAATGACATGAAAAATTCTGAACGGTAGAGTTGGAAGACTTTTGTATTTACAGTTTGAGTGTCACAACCATTTCTCAACTGAAAAATGAACAGAAGGTATAATGAAAAGATTAGGGATTCAAAGGTCTTAAAAGGATGTCGAGTTTAGCACAAATTTCTAACCACCCCCCAACCCATAAACTTGTTGTATAACCAGGAATTACAAAAGAAGGGCTTGGAATTCATCAGCAATTAAAGCAAGTTAAGGAGGTAATGTATTTTTTATATATTTCAAGGATAATCTACAGAAAAAAATGTGTATGGGAACAAATTAAAGGTTGAGTCTTGAACTGAATGATACTTTAAGAATTAGAGATTAAAATCATCTTGAGTCTTCAATTTGTGACCCCAAAACACTTATTAAGTTAAACGGTTCATTTAAAATAAGGAAAAAGATCTATAGATAATCTTTCACAGTGATATCAAGAATCAGAGAAATATAGATTTAATTATATTTTAAAATAAACAGTGTTTATTAATTCTAAATTTAAAATGTTAGAGGAGTATAACAATTCCTTTGATTCTCAAAACTACCATATGAGCCAGACCTCTATTATATGGATGAATAAATGGCATTTCAGGTAGGTTATGTAATCTGTCCACGGTCACACAGATAGGAAGTGTGTTTAAAGTATTGATAGGGTAAAGTATAGTATAAGTATGATACTTATGCATATAAGTAACGTGAATTATTCAAGATCTTAGAATACTTCTAGATCAATACTTTAAACAGTATGATGATCTGTACCTGGGCAATAAATTGTTCACATATTTCATTGTTGTTGTTCTCACAATTCCCAGAGGAAAAAAATTCCCTGCACACCCGGATTTGGGCTTTCCCTTGCACAGGCTGGCCATACATGTACCTGGTAGGAGAAAGTACACATAATTATAGATGAACAATACCATGGGAATATTTGATGCGCTTCTTCAGAAATTATATATGAAATCTGTAATCTATAACTACTCCAATGACCAAATTCAATTGGGAATCCTCATCTATTGGTGTTATCTTCCCCAGAGAATTTGGGTTAAATTAGGCATATGATTTTGTTATGAGGATTCAGCTGCTTTTTAACAAACCAAACTCAGGGGGCTCCTGGCTGGCTCAGCTGGTGAAACATGTGACTCCTGTTCTCAGGGTCCTGAGTTCAAACCCCATATTGGGCCCAGAGCTTACTTTAAAAAAGAGAAAGAACAACAACAACAAAACCCACAAATTCAACAACAAATTGTTGTTGAACAAACCACAAAAAACAACAAATTCAAGGTAATGTAGGACCTAAAATCAGTAAATAGAATTTAATGATTGAGTTTTTAAAATTATATTTTAGTCTGATAGAAAAAATTAGAAAAATTGCAGCATTTTTTCTTTAGCAAAAAAATATATATGCATATAAGTAACGTGAATTATTCAGGATCTTAGAATACTTCTAGATCAATACTTTAAACAGTAATTCTCATTGTGCATTCAATAAATGTAGAAGGTATGCAGATTGGCATAAACTAGATAAACTTTGATGAAATGCATAATGTCTTAGAGGTGAGGTAAATAAATATCTCATTTTCTCCTAAAACACACAAAAAACTACAACACAAGTTTTTTTTTAAGTTTCAGTCAAAGACAAATACAGTTGATTTGAGGGTTTTTTTTGTTACTTGAGGATTGTTTCCACTAAGATTTATTAGTTAATAATAACAGTTAATAAATGTGAGATTAGTAAATGGTAAAACTGAATATAATTACTTGTATCAATTATAATATTTTTTCCTAATTGTTGGACCCTAGTATATGCCCAATGTTTACACAGATTATATCATTTATTTTTTTAAGTGATCCTGAGATGTAGGTGTATTATCTCATTGTGCAGATTAGTGAATTGAGATCAGGCAATTCACTTCTCCACATTGTAAGATATGAAATTAAAATTCAAACTCAGCTCTTCCTCTCTTCCCATAGTCCATGCTCTTCACGTTCCACTAATTGGTTTTTCTCTATTTAAAAATTCTCAATACTTCTGAGACTCAACCCAAATCACTAAAATCACCTGTGAACTCTAAATATCAATTACGTGCAAAATAGAGGGAAGACTAAGACCAGGCCACAAATGTTATACCTACACATACTTACTAGTTCTTCTCACTGTCTTCTGCTTATAAAAGAAAATTATTATTGTAGTATTATCTCTGGGTTAGCACATGCCCATGAAATATGTATCAAATTTTCATACAAATCAGAAAGAATAAACTTTCTCGCTTTTGTGATTTGAAAAGTTTTTTTGGATACTAACACAGTTTATTAAACTGGCTTTGCCTGTAGGCAAGTTTTCTTCCCTTCTAAGAGCTCAATTCATCTTGCAGGCTGTTGGCTAAAACAATCTGATTTGCTGCTGTTTTCTCTAGCTGTCCCAAGTTAAGTCCCAGCGAACACGAAAGAAACAGTGCACAGACCACAGCACATACAACCTGAAGTAAGCACCTCATCCACTCCTGTGCACTCGCGGACATACAGATTTCATCTCTCCTGTTCCTGCAGCCTGCCCGGAAATAACCTGCAGCCTTCCCGGAAATAATCTTGTAGCCAGAAGAGCTTCTGCAGGATATCGTTATTGCTGATACCGACATATCCTTTAATGTAAAATCTAAGTGGAATGTAATGTTAAAGAGTCAAGAAGTCCTAATTCCGTATCAGTATTTAGCTTAGCATGTCACTTATGAAGGCGATACTTGATAAATATGTTGGCTCTCCTGATACGTGATTTGTACTTTTTTAGCATACCACGGGGCAGATTAATTATAGCTGTTAATCCCATTGACAATTCTGGCTCTGGATAGGGTTTTACTAGTAAAACTAGTTTAGGATCCTGGATTTTTGAGGCTTACACTGATTATCCCCTTATTTTTTAACACACATAACTTCCATCTCTCATATATTAGATTTATGAAACTCTGGCACATGTCAGCTACTCTTCCCTGAAACAAACAAAAACGTTGTTATGATTTTCCTGGAGTCCAAAGGACATTGTAAAAGGGTGGGGCTTTTACCCAATATGTCTTTAAAATACTTTTAATATTCTCAAAAATGCTTTGAAAACACTAAAACAAATTAAAATACTTTGAAAATGTCAAAAGCAAGTAATTTCCATGTTATCAATTAAACAGCTAAAATATGTCAAATATTATTTTTTCAATTGTTCGCATAAATTATAACAAAGATCTTGGTTAGGAGAGTACCTCTGAAGCCAAATAGCTTTGGTCTAAATCCAATGCTAGGTCTGCCATCCAAAAGCTCCATTAATTGACTAGTTATTTTAATTCTCTGTGTCTTATTATCTTTCTAAAATAGACATGATAATAGCTCTTGTTTTGTAGAATTGTGGTAGGAATATAATGAATGCAATGCTTAATGCAGTAATTAACATTCGGTAAATATTAACTATATCAATTATTTCTAGGAAATTGAGAAAAGGTGTCACACTTTTAAAAATATATAAGACATTAGAAATAAATTCTCAAAAAGAAAACAAAAATTTCTCAAATCATAAAGGAATTTTTTTCACATTAAAAGGATTCAAATTTATCCCAATTAAACTGATAAAATGTCCTTTTTCCCACTATGACATTTTCAAGAGTTTCTTTTCCTTTTTTAATTATTATTTTTTATTTTTTCCACAACCCAGCCCCCCTATACCTCCCCTCCCACCCCCCAGCAACCCTGAGTTTGTTCCCTGAGATTAAGAGTCTCCTATGATTTATCTTCCTCCCTGGTCCCATCTTGTTTCATTTTTCTTTTTTTTTTTTTTAATGAAAACTCCAATGATGGCAATGATACAATGTGGCAGATACTTCTGTATCAGTATTAGAATTTTATGCTGACACAATATATTTAGTGAGTAATATGGTCATCAAAACCTGAAAGAGCATTATACATTTTGTTTTGAAAATTCCAATGCTGGACATCTTTCTTAAGTAAATAATTTTTAATTCAGAAGCTACTTCTTATACACTTATACACAAAGACATATAATATAATAGTATTTCTTCCTAGGAAAACAAAATCAAATACCCTGTATGTTATATAATAAAAGAAAAGTTAATTTGGTACGACCATATAGAGATACGTTTATGCAGCAAGGAATTGGGATCATGAAAGAGTGGCTGAATATGAAGACATGTTTTCTTAATTACAATAGGTAGAAAAACACGATTGCAGTTGTGCAAAATATTCACAAAAGATTAGAAGAAAATAAATCACATAATAAATGGCAATTGGTAGAATTAATTATATGTAATTTCTTATATTTTCCTTATCTTTTCCAAATATTTTACAAGGAGAAAATATTCATTACTTCTCTAACAATCTTAATGTAAGCATATAAGTAATTAAAGTTACATGCTTAATTTTATTTCTCATTCTTTCTGAGCTTTGTCTTGACCTGTGGAGTTAAATATCCTTAATACTTACTTAGCACATACATTCACTTGGAATTCCTCATCCGAAATGGTTACTGTTTGTGGCACACTGACCTTAACTTCAAACTTGGGCAACACTGGAAATACAAAGAAATAGAGTTCAGTCCCTACAATCACTGGTGAGAAAAACTTAGGGCAATCATGTAACTAAGTATGCCTCTGTGCACAACACTGTCCTATGTATGCATCTATATCGACCACATTTCAAATGCCCCAAATTCTGTGTAAGTCATAGTGTCTTTCCCTTCTCTTTTCTGCTCTCAGAACTTCACATTTTATTTATTGTAATATTTTACATAAGGTAGAATATTGGCTTCTAGAAGATGAGATTTCCTAGGTAGAAGAGCCAGAGATTAGGATCAGGCTATAGGACCAGGAGTTAGGAATGAGAAAAGAAAGATGATAAAGAGAAAACCCCAGAAAGGAAAATGGCAGAAAACTAAATCAAGCCTCATAAACTTTTGCCTAAATCTAACATAAAAATTGTTTTGTTGAGTCCTTTGAGCTCTACATTTATACAGAACAACCATGAGTAGTAGTTGGTTACCATATCTATCAACAGTAAATGGGTGTGTCAATGTCTTTCCCGATTTTCTTCTCACAAAAATAGAGTAATCTCCAAACATTGGCTCTGAAATCAGTTGGAATGAGAGTTGGGTAATATTTTGAAAAGAGGTCACATTTTGCCATTGAAAAATTCTATTGTTCTGAGGATCCTAGAAATAAAGAAGAAATAAAATCAGAGGTCATAAAGAGTATTAGTCTTTCTTTCTTCGTTTTGCATATTTTCTGTAGTTATTGTAAGTAAAGAAAACTACCATTTTATTGAACTAATATCTTCCACTATAAAAGTAACATAATTTTCTCAATACTCAAATTCAATTACTATTAATATTCAACTTGTATATAGTAAGTCCCCAAAAGATAAGAACAATAACCTGAAATTTTATCTCTCTGAACCAGAGCTACATAGTTAAAAAATTTAACCCTCAGTGTGCCTGCTCTAGTGTAATGCTTTCCAAAGTGGAGTAGACCCACACCAAGAGATGCATAAGGAGGTATTTATCCTCACAAATACTTGTACAGATTGTTCCTGCTGTTTATTTGGCAAGTAAGTTGGTCATGAATTTTCACACTGCATGCAGCAGCAATTCAATGGAAGTTCTATAGTAAGAAAGGATTGATGCAAAAGAGAGAGAGAGAGAGAGAGAGAGAGAGAGAAAGGATTGATAATGCGGCCCTCTCTCTTTATTTGCTTTTAGTATATTGCAGCTTATGTGACCCTGGTTCCATAAGTTTATTGATATCATCCAGTTGTGATTAAATAACTGATAAAAAGATTTCTACAAAGAAACAAAAATATGATTTACTACTCACTTAATTTTATTTTTTTCCTTTCCTCTATAATAAAGTCTAGAAAACTATGTTGATTTTCCAGGATTCCTTGGAGCAGCAGCAAGGATTTCCCATATGACCAAATGTTAACAAGCCAACTGAATATAAGTAGAAGTCACTGGGAAATCATTTCTAAAAGAATCCAGTGCAGCTAGCACTGAGAATAAAACAATGCACAGAGGATGGCAGGGAAGTTGAGTAGATGAAGCCTGGATCTTTGGTAATATTATGCTATTACCGTCCCCATCCTGAAGCACCTATACTTCGATGTAGCAGTCTGTGAAAACAATAAAACTTTTACTCACTGAAGCCAATGTTACTTAAGCTTTCTGTTGCTTTCAGTGGAACATGACATTAGCTAAATTAAGATCTGAAGATAATGGGACACCTGGGTGGCTCAGTGGTTAAGCCTCTGCCTTCAGCTCAGGTCATGATCCCGGAGTCCCGGGATCGAGCCCTGCATGGAGCCCCGCATTGGGCTCCCTGCTCGGTGGGGAGCCTGCTTCTCCCTCTCTCCCTCCCGCTGCTTGTGTTCCCTCTCTGGCTGTGTTTCTCTCTGTCAAATAAATAAAATATTTTTTAAAAAATCTAAAGATAATACTATTTATGGATTACTAATGATGCATGAAAATGGCCAACTTAATATTTATCCTATTAGAAGGATGAATTATTTGCCACCCTTATAACAAAGTCAAAAAAATTCAAATTATAAAGAAGTCTATTTGAAGTGAGAATTTATACACATGTTCATTAATGATGATTTCAATGTATTAACATTGAGACTGAGTTAATAATAATGGTACATATTGCATATAGAAATTAAAATGCATATGTTGGAGTTGATTGATTGAAATGATTTACTAACAGACATAAGATTTGAAATGAGTTTGAAAGCCACACTACACTGCAATAGAGATTCGAGAGCAAAACGTCCATTTTGTAATAATATCAACTAATTTATTTCAAATCTTTAGGTGTTTAGGTTTTCTATTTCCTTAAAACAAGATGTGGTTAAATTAAGATTGAGAAGGGCCAATAGCCCAAACTAAGCAATTTTAAACAGAAACCTCTGTTAGAAGGACCCCAATCTTTTATTTTCCATGAAAACTCATTTTTTTATGGCACTTGCCACACAGGACCTCCACTATATGTTGCCACCTTCATTTGCATCTTTATCTGATGCCTCATACTGTGTATGTAGATAAAGATTTTTCTTCTCATTATTTCAGTTATCTTAATTTTTAACTACATGCAATGAGAACTAGATGCATATCATTATCTGATTATTTAAAAAATGAGTGTTTCAGAAAATAATCTTGAGAAATTGTGATAAAGCAGATCACTTACCTGGAGCATGATCAATGGATACTGAAAAGAAAAGAAAATACAGGTTAATATTGCTTTAAACATTTTTTTTAATTGTATTAACTCATAATGTATTATTTGTTTCAGGGGTACAGGTCTGTGAATCATCAATCTTACACAATTCAGAGCACTTGCCATAGCACATACCCTCCCCAATGTCCATCACCCACCCACCCTATCCATCTCCCCGCCACCCCCCAGCAATCCTCAGTTTGTTTCCTGAGATTAAGAGTCTCTTACAGTTTGTCTCCCTCTCCGGTCCTGTCTTGTTTCATTTTTTTCCCTCCCTACCCCTCACAACCCACTACCCTTCCTCTTAAATTCCTCATATCAGAGAGATCATATGATAATTGTCTTTCTCTGATTGACTTATTTTGCCCAGCCTAATACTCTTCAGTTCCATCCACATCCTTGTAAATGGCAGGATTTCATTCTGTTGTATATATCTGCCACATCTTCTTTATTTCAGGTTAATATTTTATTAGTGCTCCCCCTCCCAGATATTGCATTATTAAGATTTTCTGACTTAGTGTTGAAACAGTCTTAGCTTTCCCAAAAGACAAAGTTTCTATAGCTAAGCATGCCAAGAAAACCCCAAACGCGAAGGAGATCCTCAACCTCATCAGGAAGTTGAAAGCAGATTCCATGAAACTCATTTTTTCCTCTTATATGATGAGAAGACCTAAAAAAGTATAAATTAACTCACTATAAAGGGAAGTTTTAAATTTGGGAGTCAGCATTGAAACTATATCTGTATAGTATTCCATGCTCGAATTGATTTCCGTACTTATGGAAAGCTTCCTGATGACACTTTATACAGCAATGGATTTGCTTAATTTGCTTCAATCTACCATTAGAAATTATTATTATTTTTTTAAATATTGTATTTATTTGACAGAGAGAAACACAGCCAGAGAGGGAACACAAGCAGGGGGAATGAGAGAGGGAGAAGCAGGCTTCCCACGGAGCAGGGAGCCCGATGTGGGGCTCAATGTGGGGCTCGATCCCAGGTCTCCAGGATCATGACCTGAGCCGAAGGCAGTCGCTTAACCAACTGAGCCACCCAGGCACCCCTACCATTAGAAATTATTGAACTCACCAATTCCTCAACAGGTCTGAACTTGGTATCCAGTGTCACAATGCGAATTTGAACTAAAAATAAAAAAAAGGAAGAGGGGACGATATTTCTCCTTGTTTATTTCTCTCAGGTATTATTGCTTGTAAATAGATTAATTAATTATCTTGCTGTCACAGCATGCTACATATACTCTCTTCTCCCCTGGCTTTCATTTGACCCTTTGAAATTTGGGTTTTATTTGAAAGATCTCTTGGGACGCCTGGGTGGCTCAGTTGGTTAAGCGACTACCTTCAGCTCAGGTCATGATCCCAGAGACCTGGGATCGAGTCCCACATCTGGCTCCCTGCTCGGCGGGAGGCCTGCTTCTCCCTCCCTCACTCTCCCTGCTTGTGTTCCCTCTCTAGCCGTGTTTCTCTCTGTCAAATAAATAAAAAATCTTAAAAAAAAAAAAGAAAGATCTCTTATACATTTGTAATTCCTCTGTTGCCATTTGTTCTCTTATTACCAAAGATGACCCTAGCTGCTGCCACCACCAGAAACTTCTATCCTAATGGCCCACAGGGAGAGCTTAAAAATTGGTGCCGGAATTAATCATAGAAAGACAAATATGGAATATGTATAGTAGAAGTAACACTCCTCCTATAATTTTCCTGGAAAAATATATTAATGTAAGCAAACAATAAATTAATTTCAGCATAATTCCATTTTAACTACCTTCATATAATAGCTATCATCATAGTATTTTAATAAGCCGAGAGAATATAATGCAGCAGAGTTTCACTATATGAATTCCGTGTTAAGCCTTTTATTTCTTTTAAATAAATCATACAAATACATATTTGAAAAAATATATAGATGTTGTCATCCAATCCCCTAATTTTACAAATGAGAAAACTGAATATCTCAAAGAGCTGAAATCACCTGGCAAAACCCAATAATTTATCAACAGAGACAAAAAAAAAAAGATCACATCTTTCAGAATCCTAGTTTGGTGTTTGTTCTAATACCTTTTACTTAATGCAATACTAAAGAAAATTAGAAGAACTCTCCTTAGGTTATCATATTTGTGATTATTTCTACTTGTATGAATAATAATGATAATAATAATATCATTTGCAGAGTCTTTACTGGGTGCTAGGTACTATTTTACATTGACTATCTTATTCTCACAATATTTCTGCAACTGAGTCATTTTTAGTATCTCTATTCTACACTGGGAAAAAAATGAGTCTAAACAGATTTAATTAGTTTGCCCAATTGGTAAATTATGGGGCAACAAGTGAAACCAAGTAATTTTATCCCATGTCCCATGCTTATAGGGATTATATTATGGAAGTCTGTCACAGTGCAAATGGCATGTGCAAGTTTAAGAAGCAAAGCATTCAATTAATGCAGTTGGAGGGCACTGTTTCATAATTGATCGAGACAACCAGTGGAAATTCTAGAAATCACGATCCCTTAACATTTGTAATTAATTAATTTAAAAAGACTTTATTTATTTGCCGGAGAGAGAGCACACGCATGAGAGAGCACAAGCAGGGGGAGCAGCAGGCAGATTGAGAGGGAGAAGCAGCCCACCTGAAGAGCAGGGAGCCCCATGTGGGACTCCACCTCAGGACCCTGGGATTATGACCTGAGCTGAGAGCAGCAGCTTAACCAACTGAGACATCCAGGCATCCCAATCCCATAACATTTTAAATTTAAGACTGATATTCACGTGTCTGGATTGCTCTAAGTCTGAAGAATGTATTCCTGAGGCCAGTGAGTGAGAAGAAGGAAACATGAACATTGGTTTACCATTCTCTCCAGGTTTGTAGATGGGTTTATCTGTTTGCATAAAGGTTACTGTCTCCTCTGAAGTGAGTGCTACAGATCTCCTCTCGAAGATTCTAAGCGTCTTTCCCTTAGCCAGCAATGTCACAAAAGCCAACTGCTCAGAGGACTTCTGAGAAACCTGTTTATGTTAAAGAGCAGAGAATGGGAAAACATTTTTTAGACATTAAGCTGGTATACAATGTCTTAATTTGGTTTCTCAAGCTGAGAGCCTCCAGAAGACACATTATTTCCTAACAGGAGACGTGGACACACCACTTTTACAATTCCTTTATTAAGCATAAGAACAGTTTCTAAAATTTATTTTTATGTCTGCTAGCCTTCTGTTTTCTTTTTCATGGCCCTGAGTCCCAGTCTTGCTTCTCTTTACCTGGATTCTCTTTCCTCATATTTTTTAAATGGTTCTATCTAAAAATAAGTGATTGCATTTTATTATCACTCCCTGTGAAAGAAAATTGGCAGTATTTCACAAGTTTTGTTGCATGGGTTCCTCTCAGGAATTCTCTAGTTCTACTCTCTAACTCCCACAATTCATTCTAAGTCAAAATTTGTTATCTCTCCTAAAATAATTTTTATGTCATAATTTCATCACCCCAACAGAAACTCTGAAGGGGCACATCTAGTGTCTCACCTGGAAATCTGCACAAGCATAGAAGTTATCCTCTTCCACAGACTGGTCAAAAATAGTGGTATTGTAGCCATCAGATTCTAAGACGACACTCAAGGATACAGATTCATTAAGGTTTGAAAGGTGGAGACAAGCCTTTTCGGTAGAATAACTCTGCATCACGGAGGAGACCCATAGGATATACTGTCTACACAAAGAAAGTGATCAGTACTTTAAACAAGTGTAGCAGAAATGCAGAACATGTATAAGAAACAATTTTAGCATATTGAAATATTTCTGAAACTTTTTCATTGTATTACAATAAACTTGAGTATGCAAAGAGAGTTATCTGAATAAAAAGATGTCAATTCCCTTCACACACTTGTTTAAAATTTATAAGGCAAACCAACACTCAGTTTCAGAAGTTAAAATGCACATAGAGTGCATTTAATAAGGTCACTTTGCTGGTACTATAGTAAGAATAAAGGAGAGAACATTTCCTTACGGTTCTGAGGCCACAGAAACAGCAAAATGAAGCAAAAAGGTGCCCAGAAAACTGATGGGCACCATTTTATCTCAGGGTCTGAACCATAAAGACTTAAAGGTAAATAATCAATCTCTCTCTCTCTCTTCTTTCTTAGTCGATGTTAGCTGTCCCAGCTCTCCACTTTCTTTTCTTCCTTCTACTCTGCTTCTCTCTGTACCTCTTTGTTTTTATAGTCACCCACAATGAAGGATCAACTACTCTTTGGAACAAGTCACAGGGAGCCACCAATCACATTTAGATGGCCTCTTCCAGTACTTGGCTAGGGTGTGTGTGTGCGGGGGGTGGGGCTTGTCATTTTGTATACAACTTCCTTCTCAAGTTCACTAGATGTTGCTGTTTTTGGAATCAGCAGCACAGGTTGGACAGGAAGAAAGAGAAAACAAAGAAAGCAGTTGTGTGACACATGGGGGTTCATTCGTTTAATTTAGCCTTTCCTTTCCAGGGCTGACCGCAGTATCAAAAGCATTAATAGACATGAATTTGCACTTGGAAGAAAAATAACTCTCCAAAGAGCTGTTATCACCCCAATTGCCAAAAGATAAATTTTTCAGGCTGCTGAGAAAAGTAGTGTATCTGATGTTGTCAAAACACAGATGCAAATAGATATCTCAATATAGGCTCATATTACAGATAATTGAAACTGTTGTTATTCTTTTATAAATTCCTAATATAGAAAACAATATTTAAAATGTTGATATACGGTCAACATTTACTACTTGTCTTAAGCTTCTCTTCACAATGTTCAATATCATTTTCTACACTAAATATAATTTTAAAAATTAAAGAAAAAGTAATAAATTCAAGTGTGAATGTGTATACACCTACTGATCACTTCTTGGCCAAAGAAAGGGGGACGGCTTTATCATGATTTTGATTGCAAAATGTTTTTAAAAGGAAAATGAGCCATTTCAAAGAAAGTGACCACCTCTTGACTCTGTCTCTCTGTGTTAATTTTCCCACTTGTCTTCCTTTCTTTTTTTTAAACCTATTTTCTATTTCAAGTATTGATGGAGTTAGAACATCTGGTTTGAAGAATGTTACATTGCATCATAAAGAGAGAACTGGTTTCAGTCCGTTTGGCAGGCAACAGGGCAATGGCAAATCCAAAGGGAAAAACAATAGCAATTATACAGATGAGGAGCTGTAATGAAGTAGTAAGAAGCCCCAGGGATTTGAGAGCAAGGGCTCCTTGTTGAGCACACTTTCTTTCTTTCTTTTTTTTTTTTTAATTGTTACTTAAATTTTTTTCTCCAGTGTTTCAAGATTCATTGCCCATTCCCCACACCCAGTGCTCCACGCTTTAGGTGTCCCCAGTACCCACCACCAGGCTCTCCCATTCCTCCACCCCCCTCCCTCCAAGTCCCTCAGTTTGTTTCTGTGTCCAGAGTCTCTGTTGTTTCGTTTCTCTCCCTGGATTACCCTAGTTCCCATTCTATTCCAATGCAGAAGTGTGTTCACAAAAGCTCTGACCATGTTGCTTTTTCAGTACAACTGAGATACCGCCCCCTTCCTCATTTCTATATAGGACTTTTGTTTTTGTCTGCCTTTTCTCTATCTAACTTGAAATCTCTGCTTCTGCACCAATCCTCAATTCTTGACTTGTCTGTAGTTGTATGATTTAATTTCTTTCCACTGGACCCTCAAACTGTTCATCTCTGTTTTTGACTAACACCTTAACCTCTGATAATCCCTCAATCTTATTATTAGAAAACTTTCTCCACTATACTCCCCAGACTCATAAAATAAATTAAATCACTAACTTCCTGAACAACTGAAGCTCACCAGCATTCACTCACTAGTATTCAAGGCAAACAACTCCACAAGGCAGATTGTTTATAGATCAAAGCAACTCATTCTTTATTCCCAAGATGATAAATCCAAAGAATTGAAACTTTCCTAAAATATTTGTATTTTTCCAAATATAAAACTTTTAGGCTGAAAAATGACTGTTTATCTTAAGTTTAATCAAAGTAATTTGCTGCTAACAAAAATGTATGTTTTACCCAATTGTCTTAATTCATCTTCAGGACTAACATGTTTTTATATGAACACAATTTTATCTGATTAAGGTGAACTTCAAGTTAGTGGGCTCTTGTCCCAGAGACTTCAGGTATGAATCCAACCTTACCTATTGAGAACTTGCAATATATCAGCAATAGTGCTAGGTTCTAGAGATCCAAAGATGCATAAGACTCAATTCTCTAAAGTAATTTACCTTCTAGTAGAGAAGGGAATAAAGGAAGGGAGGAAGGGAGGATAGAAGAGAAGGAAAAAAGCAAAGAAAGGGAAGGAAGAAAGGAAGAGAGAGAAAGGGGGAAGGACATGGGAGAAGGTCAGAGGGAGAGAGACGATGAAGGAAGAAAGGAACTACAGATAAGAGAGGGTATTTCCTGGGGGCGCCTGAGTGGCTCAGTTGGTTAAGCGACTGCCTTCGGCTCAGGTCATGATCCCAGAGACAGGAGATTGAGCCCAACATCAGGCTCCCTGTTCAGCTCTGTCAAATAAATAAATAAAATCTTTAAAAAAAAAAAAAAAAAGAGAGAGAGAGAGGGTATTTCCTGAGCACTTGATGTGTAGCAGGCATTATACTAGGGGCTAATAGTGATAGTATCTCATTGAATCCTCAGAAAATATGTATTACTCCCTCTCATCTTATAGATAAGAATATACAGTCTCAGAAGTCATTAATTTTCAGAGTCTCTCAGACAGTAAGTCTGGGAAGTTCTTTTAACAATCATGAATTAATGAGAATAAAGGTCATGTCCATATGTAAGACTATGAAAGGACTTGGATTAATAGACTGTGTTCTAAGTTCTTAATAGGTTTCTGCTGAGCAAAGGCATATGCAATGGAAAGCAGATATTACATCATCATTTGACAGCTTCACTACTGTTGAAGTTACTGGTATTTATTGCTATGTGAATCCTCTATTTACTCATTCATTCAGTACATATTTATTAAGTACCAACTATCTCCCAGATTTGTGGTAGATGGTAGGAATGAAGAGCTGAATGTAAGTTTTGGAGTTATCATTCCACCAGGAAGGGTAGAGGCTCAACAACTAATAATTCATTACATCATTGTATCAAAGAAGAGAAACAACAGGCCACCATGGGAATGCATGTTGGGGAGTACTTAGTATTAAACCAGATCCTGATGATAAACAGATGAGTCCACTTCTTTTCCTAGAATAGCTCACTGTGCACTCTGCAGGATGTGTAAAGACAAAATAAAATGCCATGTGATACGAAAACTACCCTATTGTCGGGGACGGTGCGTGATCCACCTCTCCCGCCATGCCACAAGTCACCTGCATGGTCATTTAGGCAATTGCCCTCTGCAAGGCACGGAACACCGGCCCTCCCACAAAGTGTGAGGAATTTGTGTGGGGCAGCGGTTTCTCCACCCTGCTCATTTTGCCATTCTTTGTATGGAATGCTTGTCATTTAAAAATCATGTCTGGTGTATAGCAAAATGCTTTGTTTCTACTTACCATCATTAAAAATAGCTTAATATTAAATATCCTGCAGCTCTGTGGAGGAGATTGTCATGGTTTTTAAATGGTTAAATAAAGGGCTTAATATAAGAAATAAAACTATGCTAACAAGGACATTGTCATGCACACAAAGGATCCATAAATAAAGAGTTCTGTACCCAGTCATGAAAAACAGGCTTGAGCAAATGCTCTTACCTTTGCAAAAGAAGTTATTTTTCTCTTTGATGCCAGACAGACTAACTTTTGGTCATTGTATTAATAATGTAGTTAAAACTTTGTACACAACTCACCTAAGCCTTTCAATGCCTTCTTGTTTGTTAGACCTGCTTAAAAAACACCATATCATTAGTCTACCCTTTATCATCTAGGCACCAAATGTAAGAAACTGTAAAAAAATCTTACTGAATAACATGTCCTTGGTTTGGTTTAGGGAGTTAACTCTGAACTGTAGATAGGTGCACCTGCAAAAACATGTTTCACTGATCAAAGCACTATGTTTCTCTAACAAAGACACTGTGCAATCAAAAATCACTTTGTAAAACTTTAACCTAACTGCATCCTCCAAGCTCCTCACCTTGGAATAATAAAAAATTGGGACCCTTGACAGTCAAGAGAGACAAAAGCAGAAGAAAAAAGCAGAGACAGAGACAAAAGCAAAAGCAGAAGCAAAAGCAGAGGCAGAAGCACAGAGACAGAAAGAGACAGACAAAGGTAGAGCAAAAGGCAAAGCAAAAGGCAGAAAACCTGCACAAAAGCAGAGAGACAGAAAGAAAGATAGAAAGAGAGACAGAAAGAGAGACAAAAGCAGAGATTGAAAAAGAGAGAGAAAGAGAAACAAAAGCAGAGACAAAAGCAGATGCAAAGCCAGAGAGCCAAAGAGCTTGAGAGCCAGAGAGCCTATGAAGAGAGAGCCTGTGAGGCCAGAGCCCAGAGTCACAGGCCAGAGCCTGCTTCATAGGTCTCTCCTGACTGACCTCAGGTCTGTCAGCTTGCATCAGATCTCTGTGTCCGTGTCATTACTTCACCTGCCAGACGCCCCTTGCTTCGGGACCCACATCTTTGCTGCGGCTGGTCCTCGGCACCCTATATTGAGACAATAGGCAATGCTCAATGGAATCACATTAAAACAATAAATTGGAAAGTCGGAAAAGAATTTAATAAGAAGGCTTTAACTTGGAAATATTGACATGATTATGAATTTTCCAGGTATAGTAGAAATTGGAGAAATTATTGTTGATGTGACAACTTTAAAGGAAGTTTTTTTGTAATTCAAGTATAATTACTATTCAGTGTTACAATAGTTTCAGGTGTATAATACAATGATTCAACAACTCTATCCATTACTCAGTACTCATTATGGTAAGTGCACTCTTAATTCTTCTCCTATTTCACCCATCCCTTCACCCACCTCCTCTCTGGCAACCACCAGTTTGTTCTCTATATTTAAGATTCTTTTTTTGTTGTTTGTGTCTTTTTTTTTCTTTGTTCATTTGTTTATTAAATTCCATATATGAGTGAAATTGTATGGTATTTGTCTTTCTTTCACTTATTGCACTTAGCATTATACCCTCCAGATCCATTCATGTTGTTGTAAGTGGCAAGATTTCATTCTCCTTTATGGCCAAGTAATATTCCATTGTATATATGTATGCTACAGCTTCTGTATCCATTCATCTGTGGTTGGATTGGGCAGCTTCTACATCTTGGCTATTATAAATAATACTGCAAAAATCATAGGGGTTCATGCATCTTTTTGAGTTAGTTTTTTGCTTTCTTTGGGCAAATATCTGGTAGTGGAATTACTGGACCAAATGGTATCTGCATTTTAAATCTTTTGAGGAGCCTCCACACTAATTTCCACAGTGGCTGCTCCAGCTTGAATTCCCACTAACCATGCATGAGACTTCCTTTTTCTTCACAACTTTACCAACATTTGTTGTTTCTGAAATAAGAGCTTTTTGAAGAAAATTATAAAACTATAACCAAATATTATGTATATTTTAAAAATAACAGGTTCAGTATTGGTGGAGAAAGTAATATGGTATGGAATGACATTCAATAAGGACATTGAAAAAGATTGTGGTTTGCTTGTGAGAAGTCTTTTTCTTGTGCTAAGATATTATTTTGAAGGGTAATGGATATAGTAACTCTGTACTCCATGGAAAACAGCACGGAGTAAAATAGTGGCAAGAGAGCCATATATAAGTCTGCTCAAAAACTATTCTGTTACAAAGGTAAGAGACTGCACAATGGCAGTGTCTCCTCAAGAAACATTTTTTAACTCTCCAGTTGAGCACCATTACAGTTAGACAAGATAGGAGAGACAAAATGAATATATAGATGAAATGATGAGTTAAGTTTTGATATATATTACATATGAGGGAACTACAGTGCAATTAAGATGGGATACCCAGTAGACAGTTTAAATCATAAATCTGGTGCTCTGAAAAAAGTTGGAGGTGTGAATATAGATTTGGAAATAATTACATCCCATAGATGATGCTAAATATCATGGACTGCTAAAGTTATAGAGGAAAGTCATTCACAAAGGGAAAGAAGGTAGCCAATGGTACCGGAAAGCCTGATGAAGATCTAGCTTCTCTGCTACTTCAGCTGAGTGATGTTTATCAGGCATGGAGCAATACTGTTTATTTCCCTAGCACCCTTGAGGTGATTCTGAGGTAATGCCTTAAAATGCTTTGACATTATATGTCTCAAAATTTCTTTAAACAACAAGAAAAATTTTCTTGATTATCTTAGTTACATAATTAATAGTAGTCCATTTTAAGTGTCAGAAATTTAAAATCTATTTCAAGTTCCTGAGAAAATCTTGAACTTCTACCTCCCCTTTATGAAATGTTTAAGTCAACACTACAAATAAGAGTATTTCTCAAGACCAGTAATATATAGACAATTTATTATGTTTTAAAATAAAACTATTCAATTCCTGATGTTGCAATCCATTGAAAAGGAAATCACCTTTTCCTCCTAAAACAACCTGCTTGACAAGTAGAAGTGCCCTTTTTGTTCTAAGATGTTTATCTTCTGAATCACTGATTGGCTGTTAAGGTTGCCAAGAAATTTCTAATTACATAATGCCCACCTGTAGATGAATGATTAAAATAAAAGTAATCGGGAAAAACAGATGGTTGATGAATGGCCACGTGAATACTTAGGATGTGACTAGGTTTACAAAGCCATATTTTTCAACTCTGCAACAAAAATCAACAGGGTCAAATATAAGATTATCCAAGATTATTTAGAGCAATTTCACCCTTCCATTTGCCTGAACATCCACTACCAATCCTAAATAATATCAATCCACCCTAACAGACAAATAAATTAACAGACAAATGTCAAATGGAGCCTTTACCAAATGCTACAACCCATATGGGGGTTCAGACACCTTCAGAAAAACAAGCTGAAGTGAGGGGTGGGTGCGAGGGAGGAAGAATGTATGAGAATGATAATACAATGTAGTATTCATAGTTATGTGATTCTTCACTGGAACCACCAATCACCTGGAAATTTCTGTGACCATCCTTGTAGAAATGTGGTCTTAGCAAAACATTTAGACTCAAACTAACTTTATGTATTCAACAGAGAGATTTAGTCGTTGCTTCATAAAATATTCATAACATGTTTATCTGATCACATATCAATAAGAGGTCTGCGATTGGGTAGAAACAAAAAAGTAGTAATTCATGGTTTATTTTCTTCAAGAACATGGCGATATAATTGGTAAGAGGAGTGCAAGATCAACTCCAGACCATGCAAAGGTAATAATAAAGAAACATGGATTTTAGGACGTTTTCTGCTTGAGGAAGCAAGATCAAAGAGGACCCTGACAAAGAGTCTTCAGGTTTTTAATTTTGCTATTATCAAAAAATCAGAAGCCTCAATTAGATGTACTCCCTACCTACAACTGCTGTTACAGTTTAACCTGAGTAAACTGGATGGTACATCAAATAAGTGGAACTTGGGAGAGGTTAGGGTATGAAACTCTAGGGCCAAAATTTTTTTTGAATTTGGAACCGGGATGTTGGGCATGAGAGATAATGTATGATTTTCTCTTTCTTCCCCAGAATAAAAGGGAATAAAATTAGCTAACCCAGATTTCTGAATTCCTCAGAATTGGTGGTATTCTTTCTCCATCATCAATTAGAAAGGTAAAACCATTTAAGATGTCACTTTTTCGGGGCGCCTGGGTGGCTCAGTTGGTTAAGCGACTGCCTTCGGCTCAGGTCATGATCCTGGAGACCCGGGATCAAGCCCCACATCGGGCTCCCTGCTCTGCGGGAAAGCCTGCTTCTCCCTCTCTCACTCCCCCTGCTTGTGTTCCCTCTCTAACTGTGCTTCTCGCTGTCAAATAAATAAAATCTTAAAAAAAAAAAAAAAAAAAAAGATGTCACTTTTTCAAAGAGCAATGGAGCCACTGGGACATTGTGTCCTTATTTTCTTGTGTCTGTTTTCATTATCTTCCTAAATGAAGAGATAGTATCAGAAAATGAAATAACCTTACCTGTGTGGATCTGACCAACTTCATTGTGACTATCCAAGCAATCAAACTACCTTGAGCCACCCTTCTGGTCTGGACACCTAGCTCATTGTGATGACCATGCTGAGATTCAAAAGAATATGTTTATATATGACTCTTGCCACATTGTTTCATATAATTTTATACATCAGTATTTGAGTCAGTAGACTGAATAAAAATCTTCCTTCACCAATGTGGACAGGCATCATCCAATATATTGAAGGCCAGAACAGAACAAAAAGGCAGAGTAATAGCAAATTCTCTCTTGAGCTGAAGCATCCACATTCTGTTTTCAGACATCAGAACTCTGGGTTCTTAGGCTTTTGGACTATAGGCTTTTGGACTTTTGGACAGAGTCACTTATACCACTGGTTTTCCTGGTCTGCCAGCCAAAAGACAACATACTGTGGTGTATCTTAGCCTGCATAATCAAATGAATCAATTCCCATAATAAATCACTATTTTAGCTGTCTAATCTACTTAACTATCTACCCTCTATCTACCTGTCAATCATCTATCATCATTATATATACTATTGTTTCTGTTTCTTTGGACAACTCTGGCTAATACATATCCCTTACTTCTGCTTCCTGTAGGAAAGTAAACAATTAAAGTACCATTCAGGCAACTTGTTGCAATTCTACCTCTTAAACACTCAGCCTTTAAACATTCATTAACAGGTAGGACAGTAGAGTACCCTTGCTTCTCTCTACTCATCTACCACTTGAGGGAGACCATTCACCAGTGGAGCTTATGAAGTTTTCTCATATTCCCTAGCTTTACCCATGGAACTCTTGTTCTTTCTCTTCTAGAAGGGCGTGTTCTGTCAGTATCCCATTTTCATCCTCCAAAGTGTCAAAAAACTGTGTAGAATCTGAGATTTTATCCTATTTTCAACTAACAAGTTAGCCATCTGTTTCATGAGTGTCAGCAGAATACACTAGACTCCTGGAGCAGAAACAAACAACTTTATTATTCATGGCAGGCAGTTTAAATCACATGTTTACTTAGCTCCTCTGGGACAATGTGACTTAACCCAGATAGACCCTGCATAAGCAGGGTGTGTGAGTGACAGCTCAGCAGCTCCAACCTTAAGACACTTTGATCTTGGGGTGGTTGGGTGGCTCAATTGCTTAAATGTCTGACCTTGGCTCAGGTCATGATCCTGGGGATTGAGCTGCATGTTAGGCTCCCGGCTCAGTGGGGAAACTGCTTCTCCCTCTCATTGCTGTTCTCATTGCTGTTCGGCCTGCTTGTGCGCTCTCTCTCTCTCTCTCTCTCTCTCTCTCTCTGTCAAATAAATAAATAAATAAATAAATAAATAAATAAATAAATAAATAAAGTATTAAGGAAAAAAGAAGAAACCTCGATCTTTTACAGTAGGCTGCAAACAAACCTACCTGATCTTTGCTTCAGACAAATGTTATTATTTTTAAATGCTAAAAATAGCTTAAATAAATTATTTTTAAAATAATAGAGACCTTACTTTTATTATATTGGACAGCAAATGAATCTTCCTTCTGCTCTGGGGGGAGACTAGTCTGTATTATCCAAGGGTGTTCACTGTATTTGTATCTTTGAGAAGACAGTCTGGAAGAAAAAATTATTATTGTCTCTATTCCCACGATATGCAGGGAGACCTTGGACAACTGTCTACCAATAATATTTGTATATTATATGCCTTGTTTTGCTTCTTTCTTTCAAGAGTAGAAGAGTTGTTTTGGCTTATATTTGTTTTATGATCAGTGAAATTGAGCATCTTTTCATATGTTAAAATGCCAAGTATATTTATTCATTTGCTAAGTTTTGGTTAAAACCTTTTTGTTTATTTTTCCCCTGGGTTGCTGTTCTGATTTGTTTCCATTTCTGGTAGCTCTCTATACCCAAGGAAAATTAGCTCTTCGTGTTGTGATCTTTTCATTTGTCTTTGACATTGCTTATAATTTTTTTCTTTAAATGATGCAGGCACTTTATTTTTATGTAGATGAATTTTAAAATCTTTTTTGGTTTCTGGATGTTATCTTTTTTATTTATTATTTATTATTTTTTTATTATTACGTTCAATTAGCCAACATACAGTACATCATTAGTTTTTGATGTAGTGTTCAATGATTCATTAGTTGTGTAAAACATCCAGTGCTCATTGCCACACATGCCTTCCTTAATATCCATCACCTGGATACCTCTTCACCCCTTACCCATTCTTCTTTAACCCTCAGATCTCTGGAGCCGAGAATCTCTCATAGTTTGTTTTCTTTTACATCTACATTTTGATCAATTTGGTAATTATTTTAATGTATAGTTTGAAGTTTAGTTCCATTCTTTTCCATTTCCAGATGACTATCTGGAATGTAATAGGTAATTTTTATTACCTTGCTGCTTTTTTGGATGTTGTTTATATCAAGTACTAAATTTTCATGCATACATTGGTTTACTTCTTTTTCTCTTCCATTCCTTTGGTCTAACTATTCAGTCATGCAACATAAATAAGCACCCATTTACATGATCAAAAATTTTAATATGTTCTCATATCTGGTCATGCTTGCCTTCTCTCTAATTCCCATGCCTACTTTGGTACTTTTGCTTTTTAGAGTTTTTTTGACTCATCTTTACTCTTTCTTTTACCATAACTTTTTGAGAGTCAGCTTATTTCCAGGATAAAAAAAAAAAAAATCTGTGGTCGGTTTTATTGTAGTTGCATTAAACTAGGGAGAATTGATGCTTTTATAAAATGTTGAATTTTTCTATTTAACACATTGCATGACTGTTCAACCTGTCAAGTCTCCTGTGTTACCTTCAGGGATATTTTAATAAGTTATTCTGTTCATTCTATTCAGTTTATTCTAAGTTATTTTATTTTATTCTTTGTTACTGCTAAAATGATATCTTCTATTATAGATCATAAGATTTCTTTTGTTTTGCACACGAAGACCATTGATTTCTGAGCATTCATTTTGTATTTTCCTGACTCGTTTTATAGGACTATTTCAAATTATTCCTTTGAGTTTTCCAAGTATATGGTAATATTGTCTGCAAATAATGACAGTCTCAGATATGTATTTTCATTTCCATTCAGGTAGAAAGTTCTACAGATTGTAATTGCACAGGAACAAATTCAGATTTCAGTGATGTGCATGAATTTGTTCTTTTCTTGTCACTCATTAATTTGTCCTATTTATTAGTACCTGCTATATGCCTGGCAATGGAAATCATCCTCTAAAAAGCAAAGGAAAGAAAGACAAAGGAAAGAAAGAAGCTGGGTTTTGTTTATGTTTCAGGGGAAAAATGCTTTAGGCATTGTAATTAAGATTTGTTATTATTATCCGACTAGACAAGGGAGAAAATGCTATAGTATAAAATTTCCAAATAAACACTGCTGCTTACTTTTGTGATATAATATATGTAATGGATTCAGGGTAAAAGAGCTTGCTCCATTTCATAAAGGCATCAGTGTAGACATTGGGTTGGGTTGAGATTCATGATTGTCTAAACCTATAAGTACAATATTTATTAAAGTTAAGTAAGTTCTAAACACTGACAAATAAGGTATGTAAAATGCGACTAAATCATACTGTATAGAAGTGAAAATGTTTGCGTATAATCTTACACGTATGCGTAAACTTATTAGGCAATAATGCCAGTATTAAGAGAGGTAGAATATATTGTGTTTAAAACACAATGTGGAGCCTAACAGTGTTCAAATCCAGGCTCTTTCACTTACAAACGATTGATATTGGGCATGCTGAAACCTCTTGGAAACTGATATCCTAGTTTGCAAAATAAGGAAAATAACAGTACCGATCTTACAGAGTTCTTCTGAGAATTAAATGTGTTATTAGAGATAAAGTGAACAATCTTTGTCACGTAGTAAAAACTCAATAAATGTTAAGACATGTAAAGGGAGGTAAGACATGTGGTGTAAGCAAAATAAAACTCAAGTCTGCTTTTGTAGAAGGTGGTGATTGAGCAATACACAATCTCTATGATTCCTTCTATGTTTATACATCCTACCTCTGAGGTTAGACTAATTGATATTCCAAGAAATAAATAGAATCGGTTGTTTAGGAGAGCAAGCGGTCACTTGCTCGGTGCCAAGGCAGTGATTTGCATTGTTCCAGGAAGGAGGAAGGAGAATCAGTTGCTTGCTGTGACTTGGACTATGCCTAATTGGTCTGGAATTGTGCAAATTAGTACAACAATATTTGATTAATCTAGTCCAATACAAACATGGGCAGATTTCTTCTTTGCCAAACCCATTCACTGGGACAAAAAAAAAAAAAAATTCTAGGGTAAGTGAACTTTTAGAAAGCCAGGCATTTCCCTTTGTAAACTAAAATTTGTCCAAATAAGAAAGCTCTTATTTGGGTTTACAAAATATTCTAGAGTCACAAATGACTAAATCTTTGTTGAAAGCCTCTTAAAGATATGAATGGCATACGTTTTTTCTTTTGTCTATTGACCTGTGATATCTTTAAAGTATTACAAAGAAGAGAGAGGCTACCAATCTATTATCCTACATCTAACAAAAGAAATGGAGCATTTTTTTAATTGTAAAATCCTTATTTTTCTAGATACCCCACCAAGAATAAATGTGCTTTTATTTTTAATCATGGCCTACTTTTGAAGAAATAACACACCTATAGAAGTTAATCCTTTGTAGAGTAAAACTGGTGATGGTCCAGCCAGTTTAGTTACTCAGTATTACCTGAGAGTTCTACTTTTTCAAAGTTTTATCCTATTGCATCAATAAAATTGAGAATATCATATATGCTTCATTCCATATCTCTCACAAACTTGCAAATACATTTGAATCCATTTTTCCTCCTCCTCCTCTTCTCTCTCTCTCTCTCTCTCTCTCCCTTTTTTTTTTTTAAAGATTTTATTTATTTGACAGAGAGAAACACAGCGAGAGAGTGAACACAAGCAGGGGGAGTGAGAGAGGGAGAAGCAGGCTTCCCGCCGAGCAGGGAGCCCGATGTGGGACTCGATCCCAGGTCTCCGGGATCATGACCTGAGCCGAAGGCAGTCACTTAACCAACTGAGCCACCCAGGAGCCCCTCTCTCTCTCTCTTTTAATATCAGATTAAATGTCCTTTCTTTGAGGTAAATTCTTCCTCCACCTGTATTTTAGATCCCTTCTATCCATGTCTTTGAAATCTTACTTCTTAAACAAGTGGTCCATGGCTAAAACAAGCTAATATTTTGAACCAACTAGTTTTTGCCTCATTGTATCTATAGGAATACAGTCTTGATAATCCTTTGCAATATGCAATTGAACAAAAAAATGTGGGCAAAAATAGATGAAAATGCTTCCTCTTTTAATATTTAAGTCAAATCACACTCACTTTCCTCTGTATTACAATATCTAGGACTATGGACTTTAGTTTACTTATGAATATTAGCAATAATAACCTTCAGGTGCTTGGGTGGCTCGGTCTTTGGGTGTCTGTCTTTGGCTCAGGTCATGATCCTGGGGTCCTGGGATGGGGCCCTGCATTGGGCTCTCTCCTCCATCGGAAGCTTGCTTCTCCCTCTTCCCCACCCCTTGCTTGTGTTCCCTCTCTGTCAAATAAATAAATATAAAATCCTTAAAAAAAAAAAAAAAAAAAAAAAAAAAAAAAAGAATAACCCTGAGGCTTGAGGTGCCTGGCCTGAAGAGCTGACCTTGCATGGAGCCAGTGTAACTGACAGAGGTCAAGACTCTCTGAACAATAGTTGTCTGTTTCTTGGAAGATGTGACCTGGCACTTGTTGCTTTAGATGGATTTCATTTACATACTTTAGAATAAGGCAAATCTAGTTAGAATTTGCTTTCATTTTTCAAACCCTAATTTACAATAACAAAGTCTGAGCTCAATCAAAGTCTGCAACAAAAGCAAATGTATTTTCAAAAAATATTAGCCCCACTTATGATCTGGGGGACTTCTTTCAGTTCCTTAAATAGAAAGGTCTTTTTCCCATGCTATGCTCTATACCAAAAAGGCTTTTATTTTTCATTTCTTTGAAAACTTCTATACTACATCACAGGCATAAGATAATATATTAGGGAACAAAATCATCAAACTATCGTAATCTCATCACTTTTTATGATTTCTCCTTCATATTGCACTGCATTTGAAATTGATGATTCAGTGTTTGCTCTCTCCTACTTAAATGCTACGAGGGCAGAGACTAAAAAAACTATGTCTTCTTTTGCACTGTATTTTCAGTGCTTTGAACTGAAACTTGTAACATATGGTAATTGTTCAATAAATATTTTTAAGTGAATGAATTATGGTATATTATTATAGTATAGAATATAAATATATTATGGTAGAACATCATTCTCTCAAGTAATGATTGTGAGTCTGATTTTTTTAAAACAATTATTTCAGCTTCTTTGATGAGAATAGGTTTTAGAGAACTAAAAATGGAAGCAGGTAGACCACTAAGGATGTTATTGAAGTACATAGAGAGATAATGTAGTTTTGTGCTGGCATGGTAGCTGGAAAAATGGAGAAGGGAGGGCATATTTGGAATATGTTATGAGAGGGAAAGAACCTTAACTTGCTGTGAAGAATAAAAGAACATGAAGAATAAAGAATGAATCCTTTATTTTAGTGGGTGCTACTAAATCACCAAGTAAAACCAATTTCTGAAGAGGAATATGAATGAGTAGTGAAATAAGAGTTCTACTTTACACATGTTGTATATAAAATATGAACACTTTCTTTTCCCCTCACATATCATGTGGGAATGTCAAGTAGACAAATGAATAAATTGGTCTGGAGTGTAGGGGAGGGATGGGAGTTAAAGATAAAATTTGTGAAGTTTGTGCCTTGTTGGAATATAGCTAATATTCATATCAAATATTGGCCAAGCTTAGCCAGTCAGATTCTTTTAGGTTATTAAAGCAATAGTAACAGTTATATTTATTGTAAGGCAATAAAAATTAGTTTTTATATAATTCTATAGTACTCAGATTCCCTGGAAGTTTCTCTCAAAAGTTTTTGATATGTCATCTAGTGGAACTTAAAAAAAATCCAAACTCATAATTTTCTTTTGAGTTTTAATATATTTTCATAATGTATCTGGATTTAAAATATAAATCCATTATTTTAGGTCAATATTTTACTGAAAAAAAGTACTTTTTGGAAGGCTTTATTAGGGTTTAAGAACACTAATATCTATAAATCTCAATGGACTATGTACCATGCTTTGACCATAACAATTTGTACCTCCCCATTCTTGTCAGACTGTACTAAATTAAGAAATATTGTAGAGTATCAGATGTGTTCTATGGACTGACCAACAGACTTGAAAAACAAAAATGAATACATGACCTCAGCTCATGTTGACTTGAAAATATGAGCCATTGAGTTCTTTATTATTGTAGTTATAGAATTTTCTTGTGTTACTGTTGCAATTCTCATTATACAATTGAAGTACTGATCTCTAAACGCAGTATTGGCTTAATAAATATTCCAATCAATCTGAATGAAAAATTTCCCATATATTCAATGCTATGTGTTCTCCAGCCCAAGTCAAAAAGATGAATTACATCTAGGGATGATCAATCCTATCCTAAATATCTAAATGAAGAACGTGAACCATTTAGGACAAAAGTTCATCCTGTGGAGTTTATTTTTTTATGTGCTTGTAAGACTGTCACTTGACACCATAGTTTTACTACCATGTTCCAGAAGTAACCCCAAGAAGAAAATAATCCTGTGAGCTTATGTTTAGGATGAATAATTCCACATAAAATATGCCCAAATAATATATTAAATTTAGGCAAATAAATATATTCAAGTTATCATAATTAGTTCACTTAGCAACTATTTTAGGATTAATTTATCCTGGAAGACCCATAATAAGTTATTTTTATATGGTGACAAAGAAATGAACTACTTTAAGCTTCAGTATTTTGATAGTGAAGAATGAAGAATGTTGATGCATCAATGAAGTAAAAAAAATGTGTATAATTGAACAAATTGAAGATATTTTGTGAACTAGATGTGCCATGAAGACTCAACTGGTATTTAATACTGTCATTCCTAGATATAACTCCAGGTAGTACTTTCTGCATAAAGTTGTGAATTGAAAAGCCATCCTTATCAGAGTGAAAAGCCATCCTTATCAGAGTGAAACCAGGATTTCTAACCCAATAACAATTGATCACAAATGTCGCACAATAAAGATATTGGGGTGCCTGGGTGGCACAGTAAGTTGTCTGACCCTTGGTTTTGGCTCAGGTTATGATCTCAGGGTCTTGCGATCAAGCCCTGAGTTGGGCTCAGCACTCAGCATGAAGTCAGTTTGAGATTGTCTCTCTCTCTCTCTAATGCTCTCTCTCTCTCTCTAAAATAAAGAAATGAATCTTTTTTTAAAAAGTCCCACAATAAAGATTTTCTGTATTTTTTAGATCTATTTTTATTAGATCATTATGTGGAAAGTAAAAACTTGAGAGGCTCAAAAAGATGACCTCAAAAGAGCCAGGCAAAATCTCTATATCTAGTACACTACATTATAATAAATTACTTTTACTTAGAATACCTTTTTCTTTAAATATGAAAATCTGTAAGTCTGTATGAGTCAAAACAATGCAACTTGAGAAAATTACTGGTTCTGCATGCACTAAATTTTAGAGGTTACCTGTATAAAATTATCAACGTGGTTGAATATGACAATTAATCTAAATGATTAAACATTTTTGGTTCAATGATTATAGAGAAACATGAATTTGTATACAAGATAATATGATTTATCTGCTCATTGAGGACATTTTTATACTTTATTAAGATGGCAATTCAAAATAATATGGATATTGTCCTGTATTATCAATGTAACATTGTTGTTGTTGTTGTTAAAGATTTTATTTATTTATTTGACAGAGAAAGAGAGAGAGAGAAAGAGAGAGAGAGAGAGAGAGAGAGAGAGAGAGACAAAGAGACCACAAGCAGGGGGAGGGGCAGAGGGAGAGGGAGAAGCACGCTCCCCACTGAGCAGGGAGCCAGATGCGGGGCTCAGTCCCAGGATCATGACCTGAGTAGAAGGCAGAAGCTTAACTGACTGAACCACTCAAGTGCCCCACTGTAACATTGTTATATTGTAATACAATACAGAGAATGTCCACTTAATGTACTGTGTGAATTATATCTTAAGCTAAATTTGCTTGTATAGTTATACATACATATATATATACTTGTATGTATAAATGCATACATAGAAATGTGTTAATAAATCTTTACTGTAAATTTTCACATAAATGGTACAAATAAGCAAAATTAGAACATTTTTCTTTTTCTGAAAAATGACTATTTTTCTGTGCCCAGATAAAAAAAATGCTCTTTTTGTTCACCAATCTATTCTGTTAAACTTGATCTTGATGTATTTTAACAAAATTCCCTTTTTAAATGTTAAATGTTCCTATTCATCTTTGCTTCTTGTCGAAATGTGTCTTTACAACACAGTATTCTATTTATCTCTTGTTTCCTTTGGCAATAGTCAGTTTTGCCTTTCTCAAATTTAGGTCCCAAAATAGGAATAATAGAACTATTGAGATATCTTTTTTTCTGTATAAACAACTTTGGGTCCTGGAAAGACCCCCAGGTACCACATTTATTCTTTTATTTTATTCAAACAAGTAGGGTAGGAATAATAAAAATAATCAAGCTTGTTTTTCAGCCTTAGAATTTGATTATTTCATACTACTGCGAGAATACTTTGTTTGCCGAAATTAAAAGAACTGATGAATCTAGAAGAAAGTACATCTTCTTAGATTTATTATATATAAGATAAGTAATATATAGTGAATATGTTACAATGATTGCCAATAAGTATTACACACACACAAAAAAAGCTTAAGTAAAGGACACCCATGTTTAGGCACAAAGACCGGTACAATAATTATCTACAAAAAGCTGTTGTTTCTAGGATCCTAGTTTTAAGTACTCTTGTTAATTGATGGCACTTGGAGTTATATTAAAGTTCTCATATTTGACTCTTGTTAACATAGCAATCCACCACTGTAATATGCTGAACCTAGGAGTGCTCCTTCCTCTACTCAACAAAACTCCCAGTCTGCTAGAAAATGTTCTAGGCTTCATCCATACACAGGCCTTTTGTAATTTCCTTGGATAATCCTCATTTGATTTGATTTGATAGTGGTTTACACTGAGAAGCTAAAACTTGAAATTATCAAGCTGGGTATCCAATTACAGATTTAAATTCAATCTTGGAACATGAACCACTTCCTGAATTTAAATTAATCCACATGACTGAGTTAATTATCCCCATCTGGGCCTTCCAGGTTAAAAAAAAGATAAAGATCAACATTTAAACAAATAATGATCATGTTCTAGGATGCCTGGCCATTATTTACTTATTTGAAGTACTACCTCTCACTGAGAGTGTTATTAAATACCTTCGTAAGGCTTTAGTTTTTACTTAAAAATTATTTTTCCTCTCCTCAATCTTCAGTGAAAAGTAGAAGAACAAATGGAATTGAAAAACCAAAAAGTGGTTTCCCTTACTTGTAGAGCATAAGGAGTAATATGGAGGACAGTAGGAGAAGGAAAGGAAATGTGAACTGGGGTAAATCAGGGAGGTAGATGAAACATGAGACTCTGAAACAAACTGAGGGTCTTGAAAGGGAGGGCGTGGGAGGATGGGTGAACCTGGTGGTGGGCATCGAGGGCACTTATTGCATAGAGCACTGGGTGTGGAGCATAAACAATGAATCTTGGAACTCTGAAAAAATAAAATAATGTAATAAAAACAAATAAAAACAAAACAAAACAAAACAAAAAGTGGAAAATCTCTCAGAGGCTCTAGAACTTCCATGGCCTAAGGAATTGTCATAGCCTTGATGATTCATGGGACACAGACCCTCCCTTACAGATTAATACAGGCTGCCCCATATGTGGGGTACCTTCCCTATTATGAACAGGTACAACTAGATACAAACAGGCTTATTAAACAGGTACAAATAGTTTTCTAAAATAATCACTGAACACATCCCTTCATAACATGAACATGGAAATTTAGTATCCTCTCAAAGAAACACCATTAAAAAAAAAAAAATCCATCCCTGTCTTTCGAAGAAAAGGATCTAAACTGGTACCATAGCAACAAGAATTGTAGTAAAACTCCAAAGCGTTGGTCCTTGCATCCATGTTTCCCACTTACGAAGACAGGCAGCATCTTCTCTCGACCGCCAGATACCATCTTGTTTGGATCACTGGTGCCTACTTTACTGGGGGACTTTAAATTGCAGATTCTTAAATGTCCTATAAAAAGAGGCAGCTGTAGGGAGTAGAGAACTTCCACATAAGATGATCGAATAAAATTAATTTTTTGATTCCTTGCCATCCTATCTTCTGTTTTCTCTAATCTTGCCTACTATTGTATTTTAACACCCCCTCTTGACTGAATGATTTCTCAACAAATTCCCCCAATGGAGTCTTACCCCATCTTTTTACTATTGACACACTGTGGCCCTCTGTCACTCAAGGAAAAATGCTGGGAGCCGGCCCTGGCAACGGTGTATCAGGGTTCCCTGAAGGTGGTGATGGAGTCGGCAAAACGAGAATGAGAGAGCCCCGATGATTCTTTTCTGATCACCTGCCAGGCATCTCCGCCTTGCTGGCTCTTAGTGTCTTTATTTATAGGCAACAAGTTAAAGATTCTCATAAAGGAAAATTTTTCTTACAGAGAGTGATTTTTGATTACACAGTGTCTTTGTTAGAGAAACATAGTGCTTTGATCAGTGAAACATGTTTTTGCAGGTGGACCTATCTACAGTTCAGAGTTAACGCCCTAAACCAAACCAAGGACATGTTGTTCAGTAAGGTTTTTTACAGTTTCTTACATTTGGTGCCTAGACGATAAAGGGTAGACTAACAATATGGTGTATTTTAAGCAGGTCTTACAAACAAGAAAGCAATTGACAGGCTTAGATGACTTATGTACAAAGTTTTGGCTACATAATTAATACAATGACCAAAAGTTAGTCTGTCTGGCATCAAGGAGAAAGATAACTTATTTTGTAAGGCTAAAAGCATTTGTTTAAGCCTGTTTTCCATGACTGGGTACAGGACTCTTTATTTATGGATCCTTTGTGTGCATGGCAATGTCCTTGTTAGTATAGTTTTATTTCTAATATTAAGCCCCTTATTTAACCACTTAAAAACCCTGACAATCTCCTCCACAGAGCTGCAGGATATCTAAAATTAAGCATTTTGCTATATACCAGACATGGTTATTAAATGACAAGCATTCCGAACAAATAATGGCAAACAAGCAGGATGGAGAAACCGCTGCCCCATGCAAACTCGTCACACTTTGTGGGAAGGTCAGTGTTCCGTGCCTTGGAGAGGGAAATCACCTAACTGACCATGCAGGTGGCTCACGGCATGGCGGGAGGAGTGGATCACGCACCGTCCCCAACAGAAAAACAAAATTTTCTTATGCATTTTCTGACCATGGATATCACTTTGAATGAAGTGATTGGCAGGTCTATCAACCCCCATATGCTCCTGTTGTCAAGCATCCAATAGCTGTTTCTTTAAAATATGCATTCTCAACAGGGGTGACATCACCTCTAGGAGAGTAAAAATGAGTTCTTTTTTTTTTTTTTTTAAGATTTTATTTATTTGACAGAGAGAAACACAGCCAGAGAGGGAACACAAGCAGGGTGAGTGGGAGAGGGAGAAGGAGGCTTCCCGCCGAGCAGGGAGCCCGATGGGGGACTTGATCCAGGGATTTCAGGATCATGACCTGAGCTGAAAGCAGACACTTAATGACTAAGCCACCCAGGTGCCCCTGAAAATAAGTTGTTATCAGTTGAAAATGTCTTATTTTTTATGTATGAGCATGGTTATACATCCAGTGCATAAACATGTACACAGCATATCTAAATCTTTGGTATTGAAATTTCTCAGGCATGACATTTAGAAACAAAATGCCCAAAAGTGCTCCTCAGAGGAACAAAACTGAAGAAAGATTAAGAAACACTGTGAAAATATTTCAAAAGGTAGATTTTTTTTTTGCGAGTCTTGTCTGGTACTTACATTATTAATTGTAACCTTTAATCTTGAAAAATTGGGCCTTGAATCCCTCACTCTCCCCAACAGAATATTTCTCTTGAGGTCATTGTATTCTTAGCAGCCCATCGGAAGTATACCAATTTCAGAACTATCATTAGTAAAATAGTGCCTCTTCTCTTTTCTCAGAGAAACTCCAGGAATGATTTAACTCAGAAAATGTGACAGCCTGAAGGATACAAATGACTGATTCACTTCTGTTAGAATGAACGATACTTATATTACCAATGGGGACTGTGCTGCCCATCTATGGGCTACCACATGGACATCACTTCTACTCTTAAAACTCAACAAGGGATGTCTGAGTGGCTCAGTCAGTTGGGTGTCGGCCTTTGGCTCAGATCATGGATCTCAAATCTTGGGATTGAGTCCCACATTGGGCTCCTTGCTCAGCAGGGAGCCTACTTCTCCCTTTGCCTGCCTCTCCCCCTGCTTATGCTCTCTCTCTGTCAAATAAATAAATAAAATCTTTTAAAAAAGCCAACAAACCATTTTAAATTCACAACAAACTTTAGCATGGCCTATGATTTCCTCTTAAGGAACTCATATGGTGGGGGAGTGTTTGTGCTATCGCTAAATCTTCCTTCTGCATCTCATAAATATATTCAAGTTAACAGCGCATGACTAAGATAACAGAAAAAGCCACCTGGGTCTCTGAAACTGACCTAGAAGGATATTGAGACACGTTTTAATGCTCTGGGTGTAGGTATCCAGGCTTCTGCTTTGTTATCTATTTCAAGGGCTAATACAGTTTTGCTGTTGGCAGGTGTCTGTGTTGGCAGTTGACTGCGTTCGATCCAGTATCGTAGATGCCACCACACACCCATTATTGCATCACATGGTTCCACAACTTCTAACTGCATGAAGGAGTAACTCTCATCTGACTGCAAACATCATTTTCTAGAAAATCTCCTGATTCGCAGAACTTCAGCAATGGTAAAGACCTGGGCTATCAATCCTATGGCTTGAATTTCTCTGCCTTAAACCAAAAGCAGGGAATTAAGGTAGAAAAGAGCAACCATGGTGGTTCTTAGCTGGTATTCCTGCTGAACATAATGTTTTTTTAAATATTTTATTTATTTATTTGACAGAGAGAAACACAGCCAAAGAGGGAACACAAGCAGGGGGAGTGAGAGAGGGAGAAGCAGGCTTCCCGCCGAGCAGGGAGCCCGATGTGGGGCTTGATCCTGGGTCTCCAGGATCATGACCTTAGCTGAAGGCGGTCGCTTAACCAACTGAGCCACCCAGGCACCCTGAACATAATAATTTTATACAATACAAACACTACCCAAAGTGAGACAGAAGGAAGGCCACTCTTACTCATAGTACTAACACAAATCAGAACTTTGTGCAAATTATAAGAGACATGTGGGACTTCAGCTTCTTTCTCAAGCTCAGGTATTGCTATGGTCTTCCTGTTTCCTACATTAAAACTACTGAGAAACCTTCAACAATTACACAGGGTTATAAAGGTCAAAGGACTCTCCAAATAGCATATGTAGACAAAGTTTTGATAAACTTTTCCTTAGGAGAAAAAAAAAACATAGACAGATATCACTAAGTCCCTAGATATCCTTGTACACTATCCAGGGTCCTCTTCCTTTCACACAGACATGCTTTGTTTCTGGAATATGAACTGCCATAATGTGTGTATGATATCTTGGTTTCAGGGAAATCTCAAGGGACAAGTCTATTGAGAGGTCTTTTGTCGCCCACTGGTTACATAGCAAAACCTGTCTCTGAAACCAGGTTAACCCAGTACAGAACATCAGTCTGAACATTTTCAGTGAAAAATGGAGTTGAGACTGATAGAGGGCACATGCATGTGCTTTTTGTCATGTTAAACTGCACATAATAAAGTATTAACTAGTGCATTTATTCAGGCACCCTTGGAGACAATGATGGAACTACTACAAAACAGTTGCAAGAAAGCACAATAATCAAATTGTCCCTTGAACCAAAATGCTAGTTTCTGAAAGCATTCAATCCAAAAGAAGACCATGCTTGGACCATTTCCTAATCACCCAGCATAAGGCCAAACCCTGTAACAAGCCCTTCCTAAGACTCTCCTACTAAAATATTCCACCGTGAAAGATAAAGTTGTTTACAGTTGAAAAGGGCAAGAAAAGCCATAGTCTCTTGAGCACTGTTGGTTGTCTGTTTTTGACTTTTGGCAAAGATAAGCACAATGGGATTTATGATGCGCTGTTAAAACTTCAAAACTGCCATGGTGACCCCTGGGGCTAGTTTGTTGATGGTTTTCAACTGTCCACAACCCATTAGGCAGCCTGACAACAATGTGGTCAATGGGGAATAAAAACCCAGATGGGAACTTCTGACCTGAGCTTTCCCAGAACTACAGTTCCTTGCATAGATACCGATAGTTCAATCTGGAAACAAAATGCAAACTATGGGAATAAGAACCTGGGCTGACTGTGCCCAGAAGTCTCCAGGGTCCCAAATGTTTGCCTATGTCTTCTTTCTCTGGCTGGACTGCATCTGTGCCTTTTAGGTAAAGGGCTTACATGAGAGTATGCTCTGTGGAGTCTTAGAATTGCTCAAATATCCAAACTGTCAAAGACCTTACACCCATGGATTCCTATGGTGTAGATACCCTCACTGTTGCTCACAGTCAACCCAGCTTTAACTCAGGTTTGTCCTTGTCTGAAGCTGGAAGCCATTGACGCAGGAAATCAAGGTCAGTGTCTTACCACCGAAGTAGACAGACATAGTTTGTATCAGTAGAAAACAAAGATTTATACTACATTTTACTTTTTTTAAAAGATTTATTTATGAGAGAGAGAGAGAGCAAACACACGAGCACGGATGGAGGGGCAGAGGGATAGCGACAGTCTCAAGCAGACTCCATGCTGAGTGTGGAGCCCACCCGCTGTGAGCTCCATCAAATGACTCTAAGATTGAGACCTAAGCCAAAAACCAAGAATCAGAGCTTAACCTACTACACCACGCAGGCACCCCTACATTTTATCTTTTGAACAAAACTTTTAGAGAGAAAACAAATGGAACTGTAGAATATGGCTATGCTTAGAAGAGTATAGTAATGTATCATTTTATGTATAAAAGAAGGCCTGCAAAAATATTTGGTTTAGGGTTAAGGAGAACTGATTGCTCTGCATTTTTAAAAAAAAAAAATTACTTAAATTTTTTTTTCTTTTCTTTCTTGTTCCTGAAGGATAGTAAATTGGACAGTTGGAAGTGGTGCATCAATCTAGCTAGTTAGAGGCCAGAGATGAAGTATAAATGTAGCCAAAAAACTACTGTCATCCAGAACCCTCAAAATATAAAGAAGAATAAAAAACAAAAACAGAAAACGTGCATGAGTACTGGAAACTAGAGATAGTAACTTCCATGTACATATGAGATACAGTGCAGGAAGATTAAGAAAAAAATGATGCAAAAGGGAAGATCTTGATCTGATGGTCTCTATTTAGAAGAGTAGTAAGCCCAGGGGAAATGTTTATAATACTCATAATCCCACTAATACTCGTTTATTTTAGGATAAAGTGTAGATCAGCAAAACAAACAGAGTGATTAGGTCTGTCTTTGGATTTAGCTGACAAAAAACTGAAAACCAGCATATAATTAAAGCTATCTCTTAAGACAGATTACTAGATGCCTAGTAACAGCCTACAAAATTGTCCTTTGATTGTAAGAAAAGGCTAGAGGTGGGACTGGAGACTGGGGACCAGCGATAACCACAAAGATTTACTCCCAAAAACAAAAACCAGGCTGGTCTCCACTTCTCTACTATAATAAGCAGGAGCTACAAGAGACTACCTACAGAGGTTTTGTGTCTGTTTGTATTGAGATTTTGAACTCAGAATACTACACTGAACATTATCAAGTTATTCATGGACTTGTTAGGAGTGAGAGAGAAGTCAGCTTTGTGTGAAAGGTGGTCTTGGTCCTTGGATTCCCCACGAAAAGATTAACATAAGGGTCCACGTTCAGACCAAAGACAACCAGAAGGAAAGAAACAAGCACAAAGAAGTTGATTAAAGAGAAAGCACACTGGAATGGTCTCTAACCAAGGCGGCCTCTGCTCTTTTGAGAAACTCCTCCCACAGGTTGTCAGGGGGAGTTTTTCACCTTCCAGGTGTGTCCTGAACAGTTGGAGCAGCCTTTCTCCAGCAAGTGGGGCAGTACCTGATATGCAAATGAATTATAATGAGTCTAGGGGTTACCCTGGGGAGAGGCGGAAAGCGCACGTTGTGCACCTGTGAGTTTTGATCTGTCAGGCCCAAAGTTGGAAGCTACAAGGTCAGGATGTTGAGCTCCTGGGCTTATAAGGTGTAGTTTATTTATCACAGTCCCTGCCTCCTGCTTCTGTCTTTATCATTCCCCTGCAGGGACTTGAGACTGTCTCCGGGCCTTCCTTCCACTGTTCCTGTTTAGCTTCTACCTAACTGATTTAAGAAAATATAGCAGATAATATCTTAACTGCAAAAGAAAAATCACATTTGACACGCTTCCTCATTCCTGATACCTTTGTTTCCCTTGCCTTGCAAGGGAATGCCCTATGTGGTTTTCCTTCTAATTACTGTCTTATCCATAGTCTTTGCTGATTCTTCTGCTTCCACTGTTCAGTGTTGGGGTGCCACTGAGGCGAAGTCTAGCCTCCCCTCTTCCCTGTAAACATTCTCTTTCTCAATGATCTCATTTAGTTCCTTAGTTTTATATATGCTAATAACCTCTGTATTTCCAGTTACAGCCCAAAGCCCTCTCCCTAACTTCAAATGTGTGTATTGAGTTACATACTAGGAATCTGTATTTGTATATCTAATGAGCATCTGGGTCCCACCTGTCCAAAACAAAACTCTTATCTATCCCAAACCTGCTTCTGCTCAAAACCTTTCCCCATTTCACTGGATAACAAATCTCTTTCCCATGCTCAGGCCATAAAATCTGGAGTCATTCCCAACTGTCCTCTCTCTCTCAGGTCTCATACCAATCAGTCAGGAAACCTTATTTATTTCACCTTTAAAATATATCCAGAATCTAAGCACCTCTAACCATCCCCACTGCTGTCACTCTGCTCTGAGCCACCATCTTTGCCTACCTACGTTATCACAGCTGCTTCCAGACCTGTCCCTTTGCTTTTCTTTGTCCCCCATAGTCCTTTGCCAATTCGGAAATCACACTGAACACTTAAAAATGTAAACCAGATCAAGCCCTTGCTGTGCTCTAAATCCCACAATGGCTTCCCATTTCCCACAGAGGAAAAGCCAAGCTCCTTACAATGACCTACAGGTTTGTTTGTTTTTTTTAATTGTTACTTATTTTTTTTTCCAGTGTTCGAAGATTCATTCCCCATTCCCCACACCCAGTGCTCCACGCTTTAGGTGCCCCCAGTACCCACCACCAGGCTCTCCCATCCCCCCACCCCCCTCCCTCCAAGTCCCTCAGTTTGTTTCTGTGTCCAAAGTCTCTGTTGTTTTGTTTCTCTCCCTGGATTACCCTACTTCCCATTTACTTTCCTTCTCCTACTGTCTTCTATATTACCCCTTATGCACCGCAAGTAAGTGAAATCATGTGACGACTTTCTCTACTTGGCTTATTTCACT